>JAYKAV010002342.1:98055-257979 GCA_035582835.1 Phoebastria nigripes | reverse complement strand
AAAAATTTCTTTACTGAAAGAGTGGTTAAACATTGGAACAGGCTGCCCAGGGAAGTGGTGGAGTCACCATCCCTGGAAGTATTTAAAAGACGTGTAGATGAGGCACTTAGGGACATGGTTTAATGGGGCATGGTGGTGTTGGGTTGACGGTTGGACTTGATGATCTTAGAGGTCTTTTCCAACCTTAATGATTCTATGATTCTATGATTCTATTCATACCACCAACTTCAGCCACCTACTAAATTAGGTGGTGAGGAGTCCCAGGCTCTTTATCTAGTCAGTGAGGAGGGAGAGCTCCACTGTAGGGCAATTCAGAGAAGCAAAGGTCTCCTCATCTACTCTATCGCTTGTACTAGATAAATTGATTTGGGTATTATGAATACTCCATATAAAAGCAGTAACAGGACAACTGCTGTAATGACTGGAATAGGCATCACAGCCCCACATCCAACTGTTTTCCTTCTAAATTGTGGGAGAAATACATTTTAATTCAGAGAGTGGTCCTAGTTAGAGGAGAAAATTCTGGGAAAAACCTCCCTGCTAATGCTGTGGTGGATTCAAAAATACTGGGCGAGCACAAGAAATCCCCAAAATGTTTGTGAACAGTATTTCTAGGTGGAAGAGAAGGTACGTCTGCAGGAAGTCCACAGTGTTATAACCAGAGCTTTGCGATAGCTCTAAGAGCCCAGGCTTTACACCACAAAGCTCAAATATCTTTGTAACTTGGATCACTAGTTTATCTTAAATTGAAACAGAAGGAGCCAGTTTCATGTTGGACCAGAAGGAGAAATGTTATGTTGTGCCCATTACATCCTGTCTTTATCAGACTAGCAGTAACATTCTGACACAATGCAAGGGAAAGGAAGGGATAAAAACCTTGGACTTGAGACGTAAAAAAGAGTAAGACTGTAAGAGTACTGGTGCTGGCCTTGCAACACGACTGAGGAATTTTCTCCAGCACTCATGCTTGGGATGTCAGCTAAGTAATAAAAAAAGARTGGAGAAACTGGGGAAAGTGTTTTGCAGAAAGGAGAGTCTAGTTTGAGGATGCAGCAGAAATTATGTAAGGAACAGCTTCAGTTCTCATTGTTGATAACTAATATTGGTAATAATCTAGTGAGAATCTATGTGACTGCCTATTTCTGCCAACCCTGCTTTCCAACCAGGCTACAATACTGGCCAGTACTTTAATGGCACAATCTGGCCCAAGATGGGCATTGATTCAAAACAGCCGACTCAGAAATGAAATACATGGAAAGGGAAAAAGCAAAACAAAACTCCATGTGAAAGCAAAAAGATCCAAACAACTGATGGTCTTTTTGATCCCTGAATGGACGCCAGTTGTCCTGAGGCAGTGAAGTAGGCAACAGATAATTCCGAACTTTGAAAGGCATCCATATCACCACTCGGTCAGGCAAGGGAAAAAGAAACCACATATTAAAAAAAAAGAGGGTAAAAAAAAAAATACCCCAGCTCTCTGTCAAAAGCCTTTATAAAAATGTCTCTTAAAATAAAATGGACCTCAGGACAGATTTCCATTTGGTCTGCCAAAACCACGTTTACCCACCAGGTCTGTTCCCTGCTCGGCCCAAGTTTACCATCCCACAGCAATCCTCATGACTCAGGAGAGCCAACAACGATAACTAATGAAATCGCACTTAGGTGAATTATGGCAACGAGCATGTGGGGCATACTCCACAGAGGAACAAGTGGGAAATTCATACTTGGCCACCTTGTGTTTGCGTGCTTGTCGGGGAAAGAGGCACAATCATCCACATTTGCAGAGGGAGCGAGCAAGCTTTCCAGATCAACTGGCTCCTTCATGAGGAGAGCAGGACATGAGCCAGACATGTCACTCTCACTTTCTGCCTCTTTTATCTCTTGCCACAACTAGGGACTGCAGAGAGGAGATTGTTCTGGCTGGAAGCTGAGGGACACAGGTGGTACCAGCAGCTGCAAGCTCTTTAGCTCTCGTTGGCTCCACTTATTAGAACATGCATTGTATGTTTAATACATTGCATCTCATTGTGTGGGAACAAGAGTTGGAGGCTGGTGGTGCTGCACAACGGTCTCTTGCATTGCTGGGGAGGGAAGGCAAGGTGGAGGCTGTCCTAGTTAGAGATAATTAGAAGCTGGGGCTCCTGAAGAGAGTTTGGTAACTCCACAAGAAAACCAGCTGTCCTTGATTACGGTGATATATTAGTCACTCTAAGGTAGCTGTGCCAGTCAGCATTTTGCAAACAGCGAATAATGCAGTGATATTTTCAAGGTAGAAATACGTGGGGACCAAGCTTTATGCATGGCTTAGCCCTGAAATGGGCTGATTTGTTTGTTTATTTATTTTTCAATTGCTGGCCATAAAGAACAAAGGATTTTGGGAGGTCTGTGTCAGGTATCTTCCTTTTATTTGCTTTTTACGTGTAAGCATCACCACATTTTTGCTCTTGCCAAATTTACGCTGTGTGTGACAATGCTGTTTGCCTATAACACGTATGGGGGAGGTTCTTCCAGGAATAGTATGATTTGATTCAGTTTAAGTTATCACATGCTTTGATAATTAAGTAAAACTTTATGAACAGTTATTGACACCTGTGGGGAAACTTTTCCATGCTGCTTATTTCTGGAAATATTAACTGGAAAATATTTTTTACTCTAAATGGTTTCCTTATAAACTTCATTTTAAAAACTAGTGGGTCATGATTTGTTACTTTTGTTCAAGAAAGGTTTTAAAACAAGACTCTGGATGACTACAGGTCTAGTACTTTTACTCTGGAGTGTGCAAGTCTCTGGAATCTTGTTGGAGAAAAGAATAATAAAGTGTGGAAGCAAATGGAAAAAGGGAGAAAAATGCACCACAGGTTTATCAATGTAAATGGTTATCACACTAAACTGATACTACTCTTTGGTAAGATTTTCTTAGACAAACAAAGCGCAGGAGATTTTGTCTGTCCGGAGTTTCATGAAGCACTGATAATCACACTGATGGAAAATTACTAAGGTATAAAGGGAGGATTTGGTCAAGAACTTTGAGGTGGGGCAGAACAGGTTAAAGGGAATATGACAGTACTTTGTGCTGAAAGGATAGGTATTGCAGTTACAAGTTCTTGCAAGCTCAGTCTTAGGACAGGTTTTACTTAATAGTTTCATGATTGACCATGTCATAAAAAGCAGGAGAGTGCTAATGAAATTTGTTAAGGTTTCCCTAACATTGGGAAACCTTGTCAAGGCTGAGGAGAAATAGCATACATACCAGAGAGGCAGAACATGAGTCTTAAGGAATGGAGAGAGAATGCCATACAAGAGATAAGCAGTAGCACAAAGTGCTTGGTCATTCACTCRGGAAGCATTAACAACTTCAGATGCTTTTTGTTAGAGCTCATCATCTAGAGACAACACAGAAGGGAAAGAATTGGGTGTGTAATTAGTCAATCACATTGATGGCTGAGACCCATCAGGCTGATCCTGTGGAAAAGGCAAATGCAGTCCTAGGATGTATTGACAGCTGAATATAATCCAGCATTCTCAGTAGAAAATCCATACCTATGTCAAATATTTGAAAATCATTCTGATCTATAGAAACATAGAAGCTTCACTGACAACAAGATGAAATAGCATCCAAGTTTCTGAAATACTTGAAAATGGGTACTCAAGCACCTGTCAAAATAATCATTGATAATTTATTTGGATCATCCTCCAGATAGGTAAAATCTGGCTATTCTTTCACTGTTCTGTTAAACCTAAGTATAGTCTTAAGCACTTCTTCATTTACCTTGCATAATGAGTATGAATTTTCCCCAAACTTCTTTCCCCTTCCCCCCAAGCTCTTTGTGTGTCTAACTGACAGCAATGGGAAGCAGTTGGACAGTTGTAGGGAGGAAAGGTATTCATAGAGCCCAAGAAGAAACTGGTATTTGATACCAAATGACAATAAATTAGCCAAATGCAGTCAAACTCTTGATGGGGACTGGGAGAGTTTGTGCAGTACCACAGTACTTCCCTGTCACATAAACAAGACAACACACATCCCATGAGCTTCTTTAGTCTCCCCACACCTCCCACTCCCAATCAAACTGCTTCAGGACTCTACAGCTTATTTTATTTTTGAATGCGATGTGCAATTGTGTAATTCACTGTGGCATAGTTGACAGTCCTGAGATCTAATGTATGTCTTTTTCTAGGAGATGTTGAGGAAACAGTACTTGAAAACTTACAGTTTACCCTAAACAGTCACCATCATAATCCACCCTTATTATTATAGTACTTCTACTACATTCTGTTGTCTTCAGCAAGGAAAGTATTTTTCTAGTTCACTGAACTCTGAAGTATACTAAAATATATCCTGTCAGGTTAGTGTACTTTAAGTCCAGTGCAAAAAAAACCTCCCGCATAAGTTACACCCAGCTTCTTGGACTCTGTATCGGGTTTTGTTTGTGGTTTTTTGTTTGTTTAGTACTGTTACCATACTGACCTAGAAGATAAAAATGCTCATTTACTAACCAGCTTTTCCGTTATCTCTGTTAGCCCTCCCCATGAGGAGGGCTACAATATGAGACTACAATAGAAAAAAAGAAAAGGAAGCATGAAGTACTTTAACTTTTTACCCAATGTCAGTGGATCATACAGTCTCTAGAACCAAGCTTTCCATGTGCAGATTAACATTTCCTGAGACATTAAGTCAAGTAATTCTGAACACAGCTTGATTACTAGATGTAATCAAAGCCAGGCTTGCTGTTGTGGACCAGTTTTTTCCAGCCAGAGTAAGCACTGTTATTACCAAGTCTTGCTTTTCCTGGTTTTCATCTCGTTTACAGGCTGGAAAAACAGAAATGTCATAAGCAACTGAGGGAAAACTAGGCTAAGTAGAAACTTGTCGTGGACTTGGCCTCATTTCACTCACACCCTTTCCCAATATTGCAAATAGACTCCTGAAAGCAAGCATCAATGCCATGCAAATCTAACTGGAAAAGTAATAAACAGAAACCTACTTGGATGGTTTTCCTGTTGCTTATAACCCAGGAAGCCACCTAAAAATTGAATCCATTTCACTGAATCTGTTGACATGTCGAGAAATAGGAAATGAGGAAAAATAAAAGTAAAATCATGCATTTTCTGATGCCCCTGATAYTCAGATTTCCTGTCATATACAGTATTCATTAGAGAAACATTAGCTGGTATCTGTCTGCAACTTCTCTGCATTTCCCTGTGTCCTATTCCTGTGCTATTTTATTCCTATGGAAGATAAAAAATTAGCAGTCTGTAGATCAAGTAATTATAATCATGAGGCCACAGGTTGATAGGGCCTATGGAGAAATGTCTGCCTTTAAAAATGTAAGTATAATTACTACATTATGCCTTGGAATAAATGGGAGAGAGGGGGAGCTGCGGACTTCTGTCATGGCTATTGAATCAAAATGAGGAGGAAAGGAAACATCACCAGTTAGGGCAGAAATTAAGCAAAAAGGAAGGTTTAAAATAACTGTGGGCCAGATCCTTGATCAGTTTTGGTTCGTTACCTACCTGCTTTAATATTACTGCTAGCATTTATATTTTGTAGAGTTCTGTAAGATGTGCAAGGCTAACTGATTTTGCATCTCCATGTCATTCCCAGGTAAGAAGCATTACCTGTGCTGCAAGCATAATAGTGCAGCAGCTTGCCCACAGACACAAATAAGTCAGCACTGGGGTGAAAGTTTTTCTCCCCCCCATTATCCCGCAGCTGGCTGGAGCCACTCGAGGTCTGAGCAAGAGGCTTAAGGTCCAACTCATTTACATTTGATCCCCAAAAGATAAGATGATTGGTTTTCTTTCCTCTGTAAATACAGTTTTCCATCCTGATTTTCCTTATGTGTGTGAAGCCCTATTTCTTCTATTTTCTCTAGGAAGGGATTGAGGAAATTTTACATGAAGTTGGTCTATTTGGAAACCAACACTTGTCTGTCTCCTCCTAGGGGTGACTTCCCTGAATTTGACTTGATCCCAAGAGGTGACTGTGTAGATTGAGCATGTAAAATGCATATAGAGGCTTCCTTGCTATAGATGCTGCTGCAATTATGAACTTGCTAAAAGGCAGTTGACAATCTGTCGCCATATTTTCAGGCATTAAATGAACGCTTTGGAAACCCGCAACCCCCCAAAAGGTATCCTCACTTGAAAATGACTCCTCTAATACCTGCAGCCTTGGCTGCCCACTCAGAAGCAAGGAGGGTACTGAGGAAGACAAAGCAGAGTGGGGAGAAGGGAGTCTGTGGGGCAAGCGAAGGAAAGGGGAAACCTGGAACAAATGCCCTTAGACACAAGTGCAACCTGAGCTTCTCCTAAATCATGGCAGGAAGATGGTTAACCCATGAGTTATACATATAAAAATACCATAATTTGGGAAATACAGTGATGCTAGCTGCTGGAAGTAGGGAAGAGAATTTGCATGATGTCATACTAGAAATATTTATTGCTGCTGTTAATTTCATTACTTCTCTTCCCTTTCTTCTGACTTGTTGGGTAACTTTAGACAAGGCTTGTAACATGCCAAGGCCTCTGTTTACTCATTAGTGAAGTGGTATAGTAATATTACCTACCTCAGAAGTTAAATGATTGAAGCTTAATTAATGCTTTCTTCTACGATCTCTGTTGAAAGATACTACACGACTGCAATACTCCTACTGTATTATTACAGTTTTTAAATTTTATTATACCTTCCTAACCTTTTGACTTTGTTGTCATCATGCTCTCTTAGTATTTATTTCACAAAAGCAACTTGAGAATTCTTTCAAAATGGGGGGGAGGGGAAAGTCATGTAGTAATAAAGAAGCAATAGCATTATAGTAGAAACACTCCCCTGCGGTGAATTCCAGCCAGATATGAAGTCTTTCAAGGTGGGGCTTATGTGGGATGTGAGCAGTACATAGCTCCTAGAGGTGAGGAAGGATTTGTCCCACTGTGCTGCCTGTTCGTGCAAACACAAGACCGCAAAGCATGCCATAAACGAAAATCTCAGCTTTGTCTTGGACATAAATGCTCACAAGAAAGTTTGTCTTTGGATACTCCCAAAAAATCCCAAGCCATTGATGCTCCCAGTCAGTAGCTTGAGACCTGCACTCATTTGTGTCTTCATTACTTGGAAGAGAGCAAAGCAACAAAGAAATCTATCGAGTATTTGGAGGAGAAAACAAAGAACATAGTAAGTGGCTGGACTCACAGGGATGAAATTTTGGGCCAGTTTGAGTCTAAGGGACAAAATACTGTGYGTTTCTCTTAAAATCTGAAAAAGGGAGAGGGCTTTACACCACATGATCATTTTATTTCCTGATGGGACTGGAAGCTTACCAGTGCTGGATCAGCTAAACCTGGGCTTGACCAAGCATTTCACTGCCAGAAGCCCTGTTCCTAGCAGCATCGCACCCCTTTGCCTCCTCCATTAGGGGAAAAGGGCTGTTGCTCCAGCAGGCATGGGACTGTGGGCTGAGTGATGTGAATGCCTGTGGATGCTAGGCAGAGGGTTACCTGCTGCAACTGTGTTTGTGGAGAAAGGCGTCCATAAGCCTCACCCTTCACCCCGAATCTCTGCTTGAGCAAAGTTGCACTCTTGCCTGGCTGGCACCTGTAGGACAGCAGATTGCAAGTTAGTGAAAGTTTGCGATCAGGAGGATCCATCACATAAAGAGAAAGTGAAATGGGCAAGTGCTCTCCTTGCTCTATTGGGATTAATAAAATTAAATAATTACTTAAAACCAAGTGGAAAGGAACATTATTATTCTATTACCAGTATTAATATTTATGTATTATAGAAGGTAACTCTATCTTGGAAATTAGATAGCTTGGATTTGAACTGGAAGAATTTTCTCTTTAATTTCAGAGTAAGTTTGGAAGAAATTAAGCCTCCAGATTTTGGACAGTGTTCTGCCACCAGTAGGAGCAGGTGAAATCAAAACAAATCTCATGTTTTGTGTCTTTTTTCTGGACCTTTGATTTCTGGAATATTTTTGAAAATGCTTTCTGGCTACTGATGATGCATGAGTCAAAGAATACAGTATGATTTTTCAGTCCCTGATTGAGTTTGCATTGTGCTGGCATTGAGCAAACACCTTCCTTTGAACTGTGAATTGAGCAAATTTCATAAGAAGGTAACTGAGAGGGAATAAACAGAGAACCCCACAGTGTCATTTTTCCTAGTCACTTCTCAGAATATAAATGAACTTAAAGATTTCCAGGAACTAGAAATACATTGCTGTCATTTCTCTCTTTATATACCATAGCAAAAAACCCCTTACTCTTCTACAGTTAACCTAAGTATTCCACCTTCTGGTGATTATTTCATGATTAAGGCACTGATCTGAGACATGGGAGATCTATGTCAAATYTCTGGCCCTGCCACAGACTTCCTGTATGACCTGGGGCAAACCAATTAATACTTCTGTGATTTCATTCCCTGACTGTAAAATGGAGACGGTACTGCCTTTGCCTGTCTACAGGGGTACATTGCCAAGTACTTTTTTTCAGCAGCAAGGTAAAATTTTGGAAGGAAAATTACTCCCTCCTTCCTGCTTTTCATCTTCCAGCCCTTTAGCTGTGTTAGTACAAGTGTTTGCGGGGTCTGGGAAAAAAAAATGGCGGGGGCATTTAACCTGGATTAGATCGCTAAATTGATGGATACTGAACTGAGGGGTAGTGCTGGCATCCTGGGGTGAAGCAAGAAAGCTTCATCTCAGCATCTTTACTGAGAAAAAGCTAAATAGAATGGTACCCCATCTTCTAGTTGCACATGAGCCCTACCAGCACAGTTGTTGTTATTTACATCACAGTAGCTAGATGGCCAAATTGATATTGGCCTCAAATTGTGATAGACTCTAGAAATGCAAGCATTTGTTAAATGACCATTGTCCTGAACAGCAACTGTAGAATTAGATATGTTGAACAAAGAAAATATCTCTGTTTTCCAATTGGGACAGGCTAATGAAGTAATTTGTTGCCAGTCAAAATTGCGGCAACACTAAGAACTGAAATCAGTTGCCTGCCATCCCTGCTTAGTGTTTTTCTCATAGGACTCTCTTTCCTCCCCACCAGCTCAAAGATTGTGCACATACTTTAAATGGATTCAAACTGTACCTTTAGTGGAATTAATGGGTGTTTCTGCCAGGAAAATATTAATCTCCAGGGATTCTGTATTGGACAGGGCCTTGTAGTATCCCACAAAGGCAAATAGTAATGATGTTAGTCCAAGTATATGAGGTTATAAGTCAGAGGAAATAAATCTTCCCTGACCCATAAAACAGAAGCATTCCCATTCTGCAGGCCAACACTGCAGCTTGCAAAAGAGGGCAATAGCCAGAGGTGGCTTTATCAGGGTGGAAGTTTATGGGTTAAGCAGTCAACAGCATCCCCCACCCAAGGGTCCTGCGCTCCAAACCACGTGCCTCTGCCACCATGTCTTCATCCACACCACTGCTGTTTCAGTCCCTCTTGCWGCACAGCTTGAGGAAGCTCCAGGGTTTCTACAGCGGCAGAGGTACCACACCTTCCCATGGGCTCCCCTCTGTGCTCGATGCTGTGCGTTGGTCCAGGCAGCAGTTGTACGGTCTGGCAGGGGTGCTGAGACCTGCCCTTCTCCCCTCCGAGTGTGGCCGTCCCTCTTCTAAGGCAGGTTGGCAGAGCCCTCCGGGGCCAAGCAGCTGGGGAGCTGAGGAGTGGGTGACAGGCACCCTGTCTGAGGCATGTACATGAAGTTAATAGCTTTGCTTGTTGCCATCTGTAACTGAAGAAATAGCTTCGTCAGTTGATTCCTGACATAATTATAGAGCGAGTGCATGGCACCTTCTCCTCTGGTGGAGCACTAGAACCTACTTGCAGCGTTATTAGTATCTGTGTATGGTTGTTTGCTGTCTGCTGGGGCAATCATCTTGCTTTAATTTAGGACACTAATGATATTATAAGATAGTTTGATGATGGTGTAATTTCTTTTGATGTTTGTTATTACTGGTTATCAGCTGGTTTTGATACCATAAAACACAACAATTCATGTCCTCCCAGGGAGGGGCAAGGAGAAGAAAGAGGGTGGTAGCAGGGAGGCAGGCAGAGGAGGAGGGGAGAGGAGGAAAGGGAAGTCATTCAGCGCTCACGCGATCTGCTATTTGGAGTGAATGATAATTTCTTAGTACAGCAAAGCTGGCAGCAGTGCTTTTGCTATCAGGGTTTTTACTGTGCTTCTCTGCTTATCTCTCAGCACGACCACTGAAATCTGTGAGATCACACTACGAGCTGTGGTATCCTGTCAGGTTTGAAATTATTTCCGACAGGCTACAAAAACAATTGGGCCCTCACTTTGGCTGCTTTTACACTAGTTGAAGTCTAATTTATAAGATAGATCATTCGCTTCACTGGTTCTGTCCTTGATACTTTTCAAGCTATGGCTGGTGTTGGTGACTTTTGTTTTGTGATTCTTGCATCTTCTGTGTTTTTTTTGTTTTTCCAGCTCATATCCCTATTCGATAGGCACAACTTCTTTATCCAAATGCATTATTTCTATGCAAGTAGCTAGTTCATCGTTCATATCAGCTTTGACCTTCACAATACATCACAGCCTGCCTGAGCTGAGATTTATTTAATACTCTCTAGAAAGCTCTTGAGTTAGATTTTAATAGTATTTGTTCTACCTTTGTGCATGAAATAAGAGAGAAAGCTTGTTTTCCCTTTAGACCACAGGGCAATGTACAATTAATGCTAGGGACAGTTAAAGCATTAGACAGTAGTCATTTAAAGCTACAGTATTGCTGAGCCCTGTTAGACCTGTCTAGTTTTAAGCCTGCTCTTGGTTATGTAAAATTGGATATTAAATTGAAATCGTACTCCATTTCTAGAGAAATACATAGTGAGACTGGGTGTAAATTAACTGGGGTACTCTGTTCCCACCAAAATGTCTTTGAAAATCTGACCTCCGACTGTGGGACGGGGTGTAAGAATTAGATATTCTTTGTGATCTTTCTATCTCTAGCGTAGAAGACGATGATGCTTTCAGTAAAATATGAAAAGTTAAAACTTGCACCCCGTTCATGTTCCTTTGTGAATTGAAAATGGGTTGTATTTTTATGACTACTGAAACATACCTATACTTGAAAAATGTTCTCACTGCAGTGTGCAATATTGTTTTCCTGGTGATATTATGAACACTTGGCATGTCAGATAGTTGGGGAGTGACACCCGTGTAGGTAAAACCACTTTGTTGAAATTAATATTCCATCCTCTTCATACCTTTACTCCTCTACTTTCTAAAAATCCAGGTGCCTATCCAAAATCCACAGGGTTAAATTCTTCATACTTTACATCTTTCAAATATTGTGCAGTCATGGCATCATATTAGCTTCTGATCCTGCAATACTGAACCCCAGATTTAGATGAAACATCCCAGCAGCCTTCATGCAGCTCTTGGTATGTGGAAAGCTCAGTAGAAAGAACACTGTGGTCAAACTCAGAAGATGGAGGTTTCATCCCTCTTCCTATGTTTGCTTTGTGGTTTTCCGGGACATAGGACTCAGCTCCACAAAGTACCTTATTATGTTTGATGGATTACTGCTATAGCCTGATACTGTTCTAGAGTTTCTGTTTCCCCATCCATAAAACAAGGACTACGTTACCTAGCATTTTAGTAAAGTACATGGACAATTTTTTGATGAAAAGCTTCACATAACATGTAGCTGTTACTAAATGCTGGCCAGATCACTGTGTACTTTGTAAAGCGCTCTTGGCCTGGCTCTAAAATCAATGAGAAGACACAGGAGCTTGAATTTATTCTGTGCTAAAGAACTTTCCTATAACGTGGCCATAGTTTTTAGTGCTCAATGGGAGGAAACCCAAAGCATAGAAGATGCCATGAAGATGCTGTTGTTTGTTATTTTTGCAAATACGATACAGATGTGCCGTGCCGAGACCATTCCTCTCACTGGCAAAATTGTTCCGCATGAGAGATGTGAAATTTTTGTTTCCAGACTTCTCTGTCTATGATCTCTCTGACTGGTTCCAAGGTGACAGATGACTGGGTGGCAGAATGTGTGATGGATAGCTTGATTATTTTAACAATTAAATATGTAATGAAGAGCTGGAAAGGTTCCATGTAAGTCTCATTTTCATCCTGGTTAAATATGGTGTGCATAATTAATTTTCAAATATGAAAGGGCTCCAGCAAGAAAAGAAATGAAAGAAATTTGAAGAGGTAGTGAATATTTTATTAAACGTCACTCATTCAAAACTCATTAATATACATAGTCCAGGAGTAATCATCTCCTATAAAGTTAAATGCAGTAGTGCTTATTTTCTTGGCAGATTATCTGGTTTATTGTTGAACGTAATAGTTTAATATCGTCTACGGACCAAACCCAGCTTGTCTGTGTCTCAGAGAGGCCATCAGAAGGTGAAAAGTCATGGCTTTCTGTGTGGAGGTCAAAAGTAGCGCAAATTAGAAAGAAAGGAGACTGTGTTCTCTGGGTCAATACAGAAGTTTCTTTAGCAGTAAAGCCATATTAGTCACTTTTCCTCAGCCACAAGGGATTAATCATGTCTACCTAGAGCCACCTCAGAGCTCTGACCTAACAAAAAGAGCTTCTTCAGCACTCAGTGGAGTGAAACAGACACCTTTGGGGAGATTTCAACCTGCCTGTGTTAGTCATGCATCTTGTGCACAGACCAGTACACCTTCTTCTCCCTCTCTGCCCACTGGCAACCAAGGATGAGTGAATAGCCTCGTGTTCCCGTGCAGGCAAGGTACTTGTATGCAGCTGAAGTTTGGGGACAAATCCCAGCATTGGCCTTTTCCTATTTAAGAAACCATTTCCTGTGCTCGTTCTTCAGCTGGATGTATCTGGAGACAGTGATTTCCTCATCTGCTTTTTGAGACCACGGTTCACACAGCAACTGGTTAGAGGAGAGGGAAATGGCACAATGCTCTGTCACAGTTTTGGACTTAATAGAGCTGATGAAAACTTGGACGTTTATCTTGAAGGAAATTCCATTACTTCAAAATTTATGTGTTCTAAATTACAATATTAAAAATGCCTCTCTGTGCTATTCTTTTTTTCCTCTGTTGGTTTTTTTGGTTTGGTTTGGTTTGGTTTTTTTACAGAATTRTCAAAGAGTTTTTAACAATCAACTGAATATTCCATTTCAATTTGTTGAACCAAATCTACATATTCCTTTTTGGCCTTGTTCAATAYTCATCTGAACTATTTGAATGCCACAGATGGACATGTTGTGGTCCTTGTCTTTTCCTGAAGGAACCAGGCTACTTTGTCAGACCGAATCCCCCAGCTATTTAGATTCAAATATGAGCTAATAGGAATTATACCTCTCCACATCATAAAATGAGGACTTATAAAAACTGTTTTTCTTTCAAAAAATTAGCAGGGAAATCCTGGCTACTTCTATAACTTAACTTCTGAGCAATATGATTCATAGTCAGAGAATGCTTTGAAGATGTAAAGTGTTATGTAAATGCAAAGAAATAATTATCATTATAATTAGAATATTATTAACTATGGGAGGAGAGAAGATTAAACAACTGGGTTTCCTTACGAAATCCATTCGAATGAACTAAGGCTGAGGACATTCATTAAATGCAGTGCCATTCCACTGCAAAAGAAACATCCTTGCTCCTGCATGCAGCTTTCTGATCTTAGTGCACGTCCTTACTCTTTCAGCATGAATCAGATATGAGCAAGAAGCCTAGCATAAGGAGAAAAAATGAGTGTAGTAACAGAGGCACTATTGTATTCTTGCTGCCAAGAAGAGACTGCTTTTATTCTCAATTACCCAATCATGGCTGGCCACCAACTTTCTAGATATGTAATCCAAAAGATTTTGAGCTTCTTAGTGCAGCTGAAAGCAACATCCTGGTCCATCTGAGAAGTTAAAGTATAACTCTGCATGTTGAATTTTCCCTGTGTTATTTCCCTGTGGACAACAACTTCAATTTTTCAAGAATTCCTTTCTTCTTTGCTTTTCTGAATATTTGATCTTTTAAGAGGCACCGCTTGTTGCTATGATTATTATTTACTAATTTTATTTGCTGTAGTATCTAGAAGCTCTAGTGAAGCTCAGAACGCCCCTGTGCTATGTGCTGGTCGGCTTTTATTTAGCATTTCCCCAAAGCCCAGATTAATTGAGAATTATCTTCCAGATTGCAAGAAAACTGATTTTTATTACCTTGCTAAATTAGGTTTCAGTTTCAAGTAAGGGGAAGCAGTAATATCTCATTCCTTTGCAAGCACTGTCAGACTACCTATTATGGACTCCCTAACTTCAGCTGTTAACCACAGCTATACGAAGTTCCTGGTTGGAATATGGTTTTCTTCTGCATCTCTGGACACAGCTGCCAGAAGGCGGCAACTCCACCAAAAAGGGTGTGCTGGAAAATACTTCACTGGCTCCCGCTAGTCCCAGTTTACCTCAAAATGCACTGCTGTAGAAGACGGAAAGCGGAAGGGTGAAGAAGGCAGCCTAAAAAGCTATTCCATTTTGTGTAGACAACTGTGACTGCATGAAATATGGCCCCTGTGGTAGTCAATGGCAGCCTCGACGTTGACTTCAATGGGCTATGATTTCGCCACAGATGCTTATTGTGTCATATAGCCCAGACGCTCATTGTCTGTGGCTGGTGGACAGAGATCCAGGCTGGGTGTGGTGGGCCCAAAGGAGACAAAACTGGAACACAGTGTGTCCGATGGCTGGCATGGCCTTATAGCTTTTTCTTTAGTAAGTGTGCTTTTAGTTTACAACAGTCTGTGGCTCCATACATCATGACAGTAACTGCATCCAGGAAAGCAAATGGAGGTTTGGGGTTCTTTTGAAGCTATGTTATTTGTGTGGTAATTTAGATGGGTAGTTTCTCTGGCACTTATGTGACTGGTTAAGCTCCCATTTTGTTTCTTCTATGTTATTACTGGCCTTTTTCTGCTCCTACTGAAGTCAATGGTGAAGCTTGTGTTGACTTCACAGACTGCACAGGCAAACTCCCATCTTCTAGACGAGCATCATATGTTAGAAATTTTGGTTGATTTCAGTCAAATTGTGTTATACAACAAATATTTGGTAGTGCCAGTAATTCCTGCTAAGGCATCTGGGTTATCACTTTGTATCTCCACATATTACTGAATCAGATCTAATGATCAAAGCATTTGTTGATCCTCCACATATTTATCTCACATTTCTGATATGCTTCTCTATAAAAGATATTCTCTTATTTTTGGCATACAGTAAATTTTATCTAAAATTATGGGTTTAGTATTTGGTACATTGGTCTTCTATAAAGAAAACAAATCTTCAGATGCATTATTTGTTGTCATTTGCCTTTGATTTACTGTTTCTCCAATTCAGGAAAGTCTTCTGTTCTTTAGAATATTTTAACACATGCTAAACTCCCCAGAGTCAATTGACCACAAACACTTATTTATCTACTTCCCCAAATGGGAATGAATTTATATACAGGCTTGCTGCTTCTTTACATTCAGGCCTAATGAACCTTAAGTTTGGTCTTCCCTTTTCCATCTTTGCCTCTCATGCAACGCTCTCTATTTCTAGTATACATAACACCTAGGATCATCTTGGCTATATCTGAAATGATGACCCTTTGCAATATGATAATAATTTCTCCCTCTCTGAAGTCAGTGTTTTTTCTCAAACATTTAAGTTGATTTGAAAGACCTCTCTAGCTCAATTTACGAGGATCCTGTACACTATTATGAGCAGAATGTATGATACGTTACGTTAATTAGGGACAAAGAATAAAAAGCCTTCAAAGAGTTTGTATGAATTGTAGGATGAGAAGATCCTATAATTATGTGCATTATTAAGTATATTCTATCTACAGACTTTAGAAGTTATTTATCCACATTTGTTTTTGAAAAAAACCATGATACTTGAATAAAAAAATTCAATTACACCACTGATCTCCAAGCAGCAGCTTTGAACAATTGCATTCAGTTTCCCCATATTTGTTATGTGACAGTGGCATCCATAATGAGAATTATCAGCTTACGCTTTCAATAATATTTTGTTAGTTGTCAGCATAGCAGACTCCATTGGAAAGTCAGGCTAGGTTCTTTTTTGCTTGAAATAGTTTCTCTATCTTTAATGACTGCCCTGCTCTAAAACCTGTGTAACTTTACTCAGATAATGACATCGGTTATAAGCAGGCATGCCTTGGGCTTTTGACATAGTTGCTGAGTTGCAGTGGAGGTATAACTAGAACATAACGAATGTGTAGAATTTCTCTAGAAATAAAATTTAGTAAATGATTCTGTTGACTGGGAGTAGTCACCAAATCCAGCTTGCTCTCCTAGAGCTATGTGGATTTTGTTGTAAAAAAAAATCTTAATGTTGCCAGTAGATAAAACAGTCTGTAAAAGGAGCTAATTTCTCAAGCAAGACAGTGCCATTTTTTAAGCAGTACCATGTGCAGCCATATCAGCAAGAGACTCTGCAGCCACTGGCTGTTGATAAAATGGAGATCAGTGACACCCTGAGTCAAGGTCACAGATGATAAAGTGCCAAAGGCCCAGCAGCAGGGACAGAAGGCCTAAACATCAAATCAGTTTTTGTGTCTTTCAATAGCAAAATAATTTCAATATTTAACTTCCTTTTCTGCCAGAGCCTTCGAGGTCCACAGAGGGTACRAAGTCACTCAAGTTGTCATCTTCGTCAGTTTTAAATCATTCCAAGAGATGCAAATCACTTCCTAACAGGGACCCCTCCTGAGCTTTGTTTGCATTTTACAGAATAATAATAAGAGCTTTTTAAAGCTTTCCACTTGGCAAGGGGGCTAACATCTTCTGTTCTCTTTGTCAAGTGACTTTTGAAAGAATATGTGGTACCTTTGGAACATAAAAATGAAAGAGATAATCACTTATTCTGCAGGGATTTTGAAACCAAGATATTGCAGATTAAAAAGAGCATCTTGAAGAGATTTGCTGATGTGAGACTATTATGAAACATCATTTTTACAGACCTTGGCTCATGTCAGGAACAGTTTCTTTACAATTATTGATCTATTCCAACAATGCTTCTGGTTTTTTTGGCGGTTTGCTGTCGTTATTTTTAAAATATTCAGTCCTGACTGGATGCTCTTTTAGCATTCAGTTGGCATTTTTAACTAAATATGCATTTTAGGACTGTGCCAGATAACAAGAGGCAAATATTTGTGCCAAGGAAAGAAGTATACCTAGCGGTACACTGAATGATATATCTGCTCTAGATTGCATTTAAGTAACTATGTGTTTAATCACAATGACAAAATACCAACTGTGGACTGCTTACATTTCTTCTTAACTGAAACTGGCAGTGGAGGGATAGGATACAATTAGCAAGTTTCCTTGTCTGATGGAATAACATAAAAATTCCAATAAAGATTTTATTTTCCAGCAGCATTTATACTAATCATAATAGGCCTCTTCCAACTGCATCCCAAAGACAACATGGTTTGCCAAGCAGATGGTGGAGAAAAGTTAGGCTGGCCAAAAACCAACAAATTCTATTTAATGACAAATTTTGAGGTTTCAAGATCTGTTTTCATTCCAATGCAGAATGAAACCAAAACCTTCAGGAATTTTTCACACCCACCCACACACCCACCCACCCACACACCCACACACAAGCAATGACTCCACAGTACCTCTACCTTGCCAATTAGGACTCTCACCTGAGATGTGAGAAAAAAAAGAAGTATAGAGTGTTAAAGAAAAAAGGAGAAAACAGAGCAAAAGTACCACAAAGAAGCAGACAGTAGTGTCTCTCCCTATCCTATCTATCACTCTGAGATTTGGTACTATGTGATGACTTCTGCAAGCATTCTGGTCCCATACTGTCATTACAAGCCTGAGGGTTAGTTTTCAATAACTTCATCCAGAATTCAGTCTGTACAGATTGTAAGATCTAAGCAAAGACATCTGGCTTCAGGATCTGGGTCTGTGATGGTATTTTACAGATATTTCAATTAAATTAGTATTATCTAGTTAAAAATTCAATCTGCAGGACTTGAGGACACATCTTAGAGTACACTTTGTGATCTGTGGTCTGCAGATTCATTGTAATCAGCGAGTCATATTTTCAGAGAGTCCTGATGATGAGCATTCTTGGAGATTCAAACACAGTTCTGAGAGTTGCTGGTGAATTTATGAACTATTGACTTAAATTTGTAAGTGCTACTAAATATTTGTGCTTTCTTAACACCAGGTAAGAAAAGAATTTTCAACATAGTCTTAGAAAAATGCATCCTCTAACTAGAAAAAAAGTTTTCTTCCATCTTCCATCACCTTATCAACTACTTCTATTTTGCGCTATGTAGGTTGTAAGTACTTTGGCATAGGGGCCGGTTTTCCTCTAATGTCTATAAAATGCTCAGCACAATGTAATCCTCATTAGAGCCTAATGCCAAAACTGACACCAACTCTGTGCATATACATTTCTTGCATGAATGAAAATTGCCACGTGAACATCCTGATCCCCCAGTAAGTTGTATGTGTGTATATATATAAAAAAATATAGATATATGATTAAATATGTACCTATTTGCATCTGCGTGCAAGTTGGACATTTTCTGTACATATTTGGAGAAACAGTTATGCAAAAAGAAATGTAGGTACATGCATTTGTCTCTGGTGGGGAACCATGCTGAGAATTTACAGAGGGAAAGGCAGGTGCTTGGGTACCTTGCCTAGCTTAGAAAAAGAGAGAAAAGTTTCAAAATAATCCATTGGCTCTGGAGACTCAAAGGCCTGCTGCAAGTCAGAGGAAGAAAGAGGATTTTAGAACACGTCCATCTTCATCCAGTCAAAAGGCTCCTTCTGGCTACCTATAATGCAGACATAGCTGACTCTGGAGGAGGGTATCTTTCCATCTCACTTAGGACACCAACTGTAATTTTGCCTGCTTACCACTGTTGGCCTGTAATCTGGGAGAGCAGAGCGGTGGGGGAAGGTGAAGGAGAGCRCTTTGGCTGAGCAGAATCAAGGGAGCGAAAAATTAATTGAATCGAGTAGCTGACCAGCTGTCTTCACAGCATCTCGGCTTCTGATAGCCCTGGTAGAGTTAGGATGCTGCAGTGCTCTACAAAACACTCCCTCATCTCAGTTTTAAAAGGCTTCATTGCGCCTTATCACATCAAAGCAAAGCATCTGCATGTTTCAGTTGTGGGGCATCATGTGTCTGGCTCCCCTCTGGCTCTCGCTAATCCCCCGGATTATCACAGCTCTCTAAAGCAGCTCTTAAAAACCCTGTGAAAATAGGACTCCAAGTGGGTGTGTGAGAAGCGGGGACTGAAGCAATAAGGCTGCCTGCACCTATGGAATTCATATAATCACAGCCTATGTTACCCAAAAAAGGTGTTGAAAAGTCTGCTTTTGCACCAGCTGATCCCAGACAACATTGGCTCTCAGTGAGACAAAACAAGATCGAGTCTGGTTCATTCATTTGCTGCGGCACATCTGAACGGCTGCTACGAGTTACAGCTCGTGCTGAGCACGCACATGCATTGCTCCTGAATGATCTTCCATCATTCAATTTTTTCGCGCTCTTTTCCAAAGTCACCATCTACGAGTCAGGGAGTTCTGCAAGGTGATGCACCAGAGGGCTGCTGCGGTTCACGCAGGGTGGGCTTGGTGCAGGCTGCAGAGAGGGGAAGGGAACCAGGAAGCCTTTGCCAAGGAGGTGGCATCTGACTCTTCTTTATTGTGGGTGGCTGTCCCTTCAGATCTGTAGGGAGGAGACGGTCTCATAGGGCTGCTATCCCAGCAGCTCAGGTGTGAAAAACAGAGGGCTCCAGCCTGTACTGTCAGTCCAGCACCTTTCATAAGCCTCAAATCCACTTCAGAGGAAAGGAGCCAAGTAACGAACACAGAAGGAGAAGGTTTCAATATGTAAGGGAGACAAGAAGTTTATGCAGACAGCATGGCTCTTCCCCTGTCTTAGCTCTGTTGGCTGCTCATTCCCAAAGGAAAATATAATAATCCCCATGAAAGTCATGGTATTGAGAACTAAATGATAGTAAACCCTAAAATCTTCAGTAGTTCATCAGATTTTTTTCCTTTTCTCTCATTTAAAAATAAAAAAGATTATGCATGTCTGACATTGACATAAAGTCTGGAGAACTGACCCGTAAAGTAATTAGAAGAGGAATTCACCCTCTTCTCTGCCCCCCTCCCCAACCTTTCCCATCTCAAAGCCAGATCAGATGAAAGGCGAGCTCTGTTTACTTCCTGATCTGTCTAATTTCAGTAACAAGGACCATCCCGACTTCATCTTCCTGCAGCTGCTAGAAGTGAAACTCAAGAGGCTGCCCCAGGCACTGCAGCACCTTCTCAGAACTGCTTGACCTTAATGGATTAGCTTTTCCCTGAGCAGGTGGCAATTTAACAAGAGGAGACAAACTTTTTACACTTAGGAGACCTCTGGTGAATGGCGTCAAATATCAGAAGGTTGAAACAGAGCAAAGAGACTTATGATGCCTCCCAACCTTAACCCTGTGCCACCTTAACCCCCTTGCTATGCACACAAGTTACAGCTCTCCAGTTAGGATCCTAAGTCCATTTATTAAGGAATCAAAGTAAAAATGGCCTTATATTCTTAACATGTCGTACCCTCACAAATCCTATTGAATTAAAGGAGAGCAATTGGTGCTTTGATTTCCATCTGCTTATGTCTGAGTGTCTGAATAGGGTGTTAGGAGTATTACTTTAGGCTCTTCATTTTGCAAGTATGTGCCACAGTCAATACATCATAGTAAAAGCAATAATAATATCTTTTTGCTTCTGAAGATGTAATTCTACCAAATAATGCACAGTTTAAACTGGCAGTGCCAAATGCATTACACTGTATACTTTCAGTAGGTAGAACAGGAAAACGAATTGCTGGTTTATTTAAAAAAAAAAAAAGGTATTATTATTTGTTGATTCCTCTTACACACATCAGCCCTAGCAACAGACCAGGTTCTACTTTGTTCTAGTGTGTTTTCCACTGTCTACTATGATCTGTTTGTTTAAGGATTTATCATAATAATTACAAGTCATAACTGTCAAACAGATGYCCAAGATCTGATAGCCAGGTGTCAGATACCATATCAAAACCTAAAGATAGAGATACCTCTACTTAGGCTTCTTTACACTAGGTCTGCATTTCCAGAGGAGCTCAGCACCTGCAGCTCCCATCGTGATGTCTTACAAGATCAGATTGTGTATGTTTTGAAACAGAACAGTGCTGCGTATTACTAGATTTTCCAATCAGCAGCTAAGAAATGTGAGACTGTTTTTTACCACAATGTGAAGGAACATTTCAAGGAGACAGGCAAGACGGTAAAAAAAGAGCAAGTAAAATGCAGTGATAAAATGTTTTATTTGTTATAAGTAAACCTGCTGCCATCTGAATGGTTTGTTCTTGTCAACAATCTGTAGGAATATTATGTAAATGTGCATATACATATGCATATACATATGTTCATATATTTATTTTTCTATATGCATTTRTGTATAGCGTTACATATATATACATGTGTGTGTGCATATATATAGTTCACATATAGTGCCACCAGATATTTATTTACAAGGTATTTATTTCTGGGCTCCTGTAGTTTATGTATGTCTTTATCAGTGGAATATGTTTTGTGTATTTTAAAGATGTCATGTCAAATGATTTCAGTGGAAAGTACTGACATGCTGTTACCCTGTATTCACTTAAAACCTGCAGTTGTTCAACATCAAGGACGTTATCCCTAGAAGAAAATAATGTCCTGAGAAGCATTGCTTCTGGGAACCCATTCATATGTTTGTCCAGTGACGTCCAACTTCTCTGAACATATCTGGCTCTGTATTGTCCTGTCCTTAAAGAGCTGTGTAGCCATATACCATTCATGAATATTAAAAGCACGATTATACTTTTCACCCCAATGTAGTTCATCTGTCTTTCCAGATAAGTATGTCAGCTATTTTAACTGAAGCTGTCTCCCTGACTAGTACCTCACGTACTCATATAGTATTTGCATGGCTTTCTGAATACATCAAAATTGTAAAGCTGCGTGTCGTACATGCACATTTCTGAAGTTATTTTAGCAAGGCTGAATTCCCTGRGGCCTGCACAAAGCATGAGTAGAAGCAACTGGCAGAAAGAAAGACCAGCAAAGATGAGATCAGTGGATTTCTCCCCCAGTTTGGTGGGGGCCCCTTAGTCAGCACTTGCTGATACTGTGGCCGCGCTGGTTTTGTGGGCAGCAATGCATAGCTTTGCAGGTATGCCCACATTAAAAACCTCCCATCCCCTGGTGGGGGAAAACTACTGTAGAGCTTAGCAGTAGAGGCCAGTGGGTTTCAGCAAATGGCTTGTTTTCTGTCTCTGCACAGTGGATCTACGTTTGAGGGTTCCATGCCCTCAGAGACTTCCTTTGTGGACAACCCAATTGGTGCATCTCCCGCCCAGCATACTCTGGTTCTTTTTCAGCGATAGATAGTAAAGCTACTACATAGCACAGAATATCACAGATATTGCATGTTGGGAGGGAGGGTAACAAAGAAAAAAACGACTCCCCACACACATACTCAAACAGCAAACAATGCGTTTTCTCTTTCAAAATAAAGAGAAATTCAAAATATCTCCTTCCCTGAGTCCAACTACATTTGCAACCAAGCAGTGGTTTCCTATAAAATGGGCAAGTTTCAAAATGATGCACAGTGTCGCAAAGTAACAGAGACTGAGGTTGTTTTGTCTTGAGTCACCCTGAACAGTAACCAAAAATAATCTGTTGAAATTATCCTGGAATAAAATACTATTTTAGGAAAGTAAGGAAATATACATAATATATATGCAGTTCCAGAATAATTTTACCCATAAATTTCCTCTGCACCTGTGAAACTGGACAAACCTCAGTTATGCCAGACTGAGAAGCAACATTAGAGTTTAACTTCTAATCAGTCAGTTTGCTTCTGTCCTCCAAAATGTAAAATCGGGCAAATTCTCATGCCTTGAGAATTTTCAAGAGCTAATCCCCAAGATGTATATGATGTGAAACAATAATTTATTTTTATTTATTTTAAACATCCAGCGATTGGAAAGAGAGGAAGATTACATGAGTGTAGTAAAGGGAGAAGCATTCAATCTAATAYGCAGCACATACCTTTTGACTGCATCAGAAATCTCATTTATGTTCTAGCAAGATGGATTTAGGGAAATCCTGGAAATTTTTGACACTCCCTTAGGTTTCAGGGTCTATAAAGTAATTAATGGATGGCATCATCTCTACAATACAATAGGTAGATTTTTTATTTGTGGCAGATATAATAATGATAGTTTCTTTCATTAACTTTTAGTAATAATCTTTATTTAATAATTAATACAAGTATAATTTAATACAGTACAAATTAAAAGTATTCTTCATTCTCTGTAATGTTTCAGAAAGCCCTGTCAGAGGACAAACGATAGTAATTGCTTACAAAATACATATATTAGTCAGATTATACCTAGACATTTGCGTTGCAATACCCAAGGGCCTGATCCTGCTGACAGTTTTCAAAACAGTTTGCTATTCTGAATAGTAAACTTTCGATTGGTCAAAAGAAACCAGTCAGATTTAGCCTGTATCCTTGCATATTATAGCCTAAAATATGCGCAATTATTTTTATTTGAACACTGAACTTCATGCTAACCATTGGTCAGATTTCACCCAGCAATCCTTCAACAGTCACCGTTTAAGTTATGGTATCAGCCTTACAGAATAAAATAATATCTCARTCTTCCCTATTTAGATAAACAGTAAGACTTTTCCCAGGAAGAGCTACACAGACACTTCCCACCAGCAAAAGCTCTGTCAACTAACACGTCACTTTATTAAGTGTGGCAGATGTATTCCCCAAGTATCTCCACCGTCGTATTACCCTGACACGTCACAGTCTTGTGGTATTTACGTTAGCACTGCAGATAATTCATTCTTCTGCTGTGAGAGTGCTGCATCTTTCAGAGGTCATCCCTGGGCCAAAATGAAGCTTCCACCTTCGACCAAAGCCTTCGGTTAAGCCGAAAGCCTTTGACAATAAACAGTAAAGCTGTTCTGACATGATCAGTTAATAAGGCCTATATACCTTTCCTTAAACTATGGTTTGGTACTTAACTCATCTTCCAAAATCATCATTTGATAGCAGTTATGATTTCCCAGTGGTTTATGATTTTGGTAGAGGAAGGATAGAATCATTTCATATGGCCAAATCTTAGCATAAAGAAAATTAAACATTGTTGCACATTCATTCCAGAAGTTAAAAGGGAAAATATTAGTACTTTTGCAGTCTTAATTTAGAATTCTCATTGTTCTGTCTTATAAAGTAGTCTCAAGAATATGGTGTATGACTACATATATAATATTAGGATGGGTCTTCCACTGCAAGTGAGTACTTGCTGTCTTTAAAAGTGCTAATTATTAGGGTGCGTGTATACCGGCATATTTGTTTTTCCACGTAACCACTGGAGACCATGGCATTTTCAGTTCTGATGCTTCCTACCCACAGATAGTATCTTAGTTTTGGCTGGCTTTTCAGTTAAAAAACAGGAAAGGAGTGGCAAAGAACACTGAATTTTTAATAAAACAATAACAGCTTTTCATCTTCCTTACTCAACAGTTGCAAAAGACTGAAACATCAAAGAAATATAGGAAAAAGATGAAGAATGTCTAGCAGAAAAAAAAAAGAAAAAAATTTCTCTTAGCTTTTCCCTTAACAGGTGTTCTGTTTTCCAGCTTCAGACCCAAGTCCGCAAGTGGTCACTGAGATGCAGATTTGGTACGAGAACAGAGAACCTTTTGCTGTAAGACCGTTTATCAATGGGTGTAAACTTCTCAGGCCCTTTGGATTTCAGCCCGCGGGTCTTCCACAGTTCTCACATTTCTGTAACTCTTGCTGTTTGGAGCAAAGGAGAAAATTACAGGAAAGGCTGGGAGCCCATTATAAAGAAATATCAATTCTGAAATGGAAAAGAGATTGGCTATTATAGGGGAATTTTTTTCAGGACACTTGACTGCATTGTGTAAACTTCAAATGCTGCAAAACCGGCTGCTAAAATAAGTGTCTGTGGGGAAAAGGCCTGACTCGGGGAAAAAATCAGAGTGTGGGTAAAAGCTTTGTGAAAGAAACCTCTTTCCTCACCTTGAGAAAGATGCTTATTGTGACACGAGCTGGCGTTTGGAGCTCCTGCATGTTACACCATATTGGCACACCTGTCCTGTTGGGGAAGAAAAAAAAAAAAGCCCTTTGCATGATGTTGCTAAGGAACTTGGTCCCAGGCCTAATGAAGTTAGGAAAATACCTCCTTTGACTACTGTGGATGCAATTGCAGGGCCTCTATGCCCTATGGATCAAGATGATCAAACTTGTGGTTGCAATTCTGTGAGCTTAAAAACAGAACATTACTCCTGAAATTTTTAAGCCTAGAGATCTTTACTTGTGTCAGCAAGAAGCTGAGTATTTTTATAAGGGACTAGCTCTTCAGATGTTGCAAAAGACACCTAGTTGAATTTCAGAACTAGAGATTTTACAAAACTTGATTATTTGATATTTCTCCAAAGTAAACACAAACATTAAAGGATTTGTCATTGGTGTGTGTATGAGACCTTAAAACATTACATCTAAACATACTGTCTTCTATAAACCTTAGGATGTTTTTGGTTGCTTGACATGTTTAGAGGGGTAYGATACTCACTTGCGGGTTCTTTTTTTTTGTAATTTTATTCTGCTGTTTCTGGAAAACATTCAAATAACTTTATGACTGTCTACCTCCCAAAATTCCCTCCAAATTTCCAATTGGCTGTAATGTGCTGCTTTACTTCCTATCCTAGACTACCGTATAATGGCATGCCATGCTCTGTTGAACAGCTGCTGAACTTGTCCTTGTCTCTGTTTACTGACGGAAGACGTCAGTATTCTGTACTAGATCTGTCCTGCAGGGTGCTGATCACATCCTCACGTGAAGACATAGGGATCAGGTTTCTCACTGCCAAAACTTCAGCTGGGAAATTTATACTGCCTAAAGATGTGGTTTTATTTATTGCATCTAGCATTTTATTTGGAAAGCTTTTGGGGAAAAAAATCATAGAGAACCTGTCACCATGCCAACAGACTGAAACACCTTCAAGACTCTTTTTCCCTCTTCTTAAAAACATTTCTCTGTTGATTTAAATTCAACTTGTCTAAGGCTTCTGAGCACACAGTGAAACTTCTTTTAAAGAGATTTTGCTTGCCTTGGGTTTCTCAAACTCTCCACTCCATCTCTGACTCATTCCATGTGGGAGTATTTGCAAAATTCTTTGGCTCACCCAGTCTTTGATTGACATCACCATTGTTTCCTTGCTATTTTTATCCACCTTGTCAGGGCTAGTAAGTACAGTGCAGCGTGTCGATTCCGAGTCAATTCTTCGTCAATGTTATGCAGCTTGAAGGTTTTAGCAATGTCTTTAAAGCTGCTTAGTTGATCTTTATGTGGAAGCTTAAAATGCTGTTTGCATTAGGACTGGTAAATCTGAAAGATTTCTGTTCCTCATTCTTTGCCACCTCACCAGCAGTAAGGTGCTTTGCAGAATTTCAGCCAATGCCTACATCTCATTTACACTTATTTATGTATTGGTTTTCTCATGATGCATCATAGAAGAGGGAGGGTGGCAGGGGATTCGTAAGAAAAGGATGAAATTATAAAACTGTACCTTGGTACAGTTTTCGTGTATAACCTTTGGCAAATCACTCAGTCTTTCCATCCCTGCAGTCCATGTCTGTAGCTGGAGATTCAGCATGCGTTTCTCTCTGACTTGCAGAGCTCAGTTCATGCCTGATGTAGAGGTGGAACAAGAGCAAAGTTCAAACAAATCCTGAGGGAGAACCTGAAAAGTGGGGTTAACCTCTATTCTGTTGCTGTCATCAAAAAGGGACCTGTAAATATATAGCTTACTATTATGTTTAATTAACTCTTGAAGGCTCCAGGCACTATGGCCCAAATCCAGCCTCCACCTCTGCAGGCTTTGAAGTGCTGGAGGAAGCGTGTCCTATGGTAGCGTAATCAATTTATTCTCACAAGGTGAGAGGACTTTAATGAAGGAAAGGATGATCAATGGATGTTTGCCAGCATGCTTGGCTTTGCTTCACAAATGTTCTCATTGCTGGCATTAAACCAAGCCAAAGGATCCACTTATCCACCCAAATGCTTCTTACTCGTGGTGGGAGGTAGAAGAAGATGGTAGAATGAACAGCAAAGATCACATTTCCTCAGTTTTCTATCCCACCAAGTTATCTCCCATTCCATTTCCTAGTGTACAGGTCTCACCAGAATTTCACCTTTTTTTGTTGGGGCACTGAATGCTCTATTCTACCTCCAAACCTACTTGCACTCTGGTCCTTGTACAGCCTTGCAAGTAGTTGCAGGATTTTGCCCAAAGAATAGAGCTACTATCAGAGCCCGTGGGATCTGATGCATGGACTAGTCTAAAACAGCTCAGCAACCACTTGCTGAAATTCCTGCTTGGACAGCTGGTCGGTGTGGTCAGATAGCCTCAATCAGCTGCTGATTGCTACTTCAGGTCTATTCCCTGCTCATATGTGGAGGACTTCCTATTAGACAGTTTTATGTTCTTGGCACGAGAACCAAATGCTGGAGCAAATCTCTTCCAACCGATCATACTACACTTAACAACTTCCGCTCCTTGATTACTGAGGAAATTATTAGAAGAAGAAAGTGTGTAGATCTTTCATCGTGCCTGCCTTAACTTAAGGGAGGTCAGGAATGGTAAGGGGAGGAGAGGTTTGAACAGTCATTTACCTCTCTTAAAAGCTCTTATTCCACTATTTTCTCTATCTCGCTTATTGTCTGCTACCTAATTACTTCCATATCAAGTTCTTTAACTCAGCATGCAACCTCCCACAGGCTTTTAAAACTTCGTACAAGTCTGCATCTGGAAGCTGCAGTTGTGAGACCTTGTTTTCTCCTTTCACAAACATGGAGTACGTCACTTTCAAAACCAGATGCATTACTGCTATGACTTTCATCCACACTTGATGTATTCTACTCTTGTCTCCCTGATATTAATGAAACTGCACAGCATGCTCAGGTTCACTACAAGTCTTTTCCGAGGCTGGTCCCTAATGTGCTTGTTTGTGATCCTCAGTAAAACATTTGAAACTACAATAACTAGAAAAGGTTTAGGTAATTTCAGGTACTTATTATTGTGTTTCAGGTACTTATTATTATTTGGCATTTGTAATGTATGAGGTGGGAATCAGGTTAAAAAATATTGTTCAATACAGAATGAAGAAACCCCTCAACAAAAGCAGTGAAAATGCCTTACTCACACCTGCAATACAACATGGTGTTTCTGTTCTTTGGAGCAGACTTCTGAAGCAGAGAAATACAAGTTTCAGTTACTGTATTTTAACTCGTGCAGAAGAATGAATTAGTTAGAAAAATGTATGGACAGTGGGAGTTTCTGTTACTGTGGAAATTACAATGACTCTTAAACTGCACATAATGGGAAGAAAATCTCTTTGATGAGGACTCAGACAGTCTCTTATGTGGTGCTGAATTTAGACATCCTAATAGTGAAAGAAGCAAATATGGAAACACTTATAATCAGTGCCCACTTCTAATAGAGTTAATAGATCAGATAACAGCATTTATTGGTCCAAATAATAGGGCTTAGAACCATATTTTAAAATATATTTCTCTTCAGCTTCCAGTGCCTTTGACTTCAACTTCTCTATGTAGGCAAAGGCTCTGTTTCCTGAGGGCTCTTTAAGGTATCAGAGCCTAATCTTGTATGTGCAGTTTTGTGCTCATTATTCACTTTGGGCAACACCAGGAGATCTAATATTTGGAGGTTAAAACAATCTTTATACATGCAAATCAAGTAGTTTGATAGCTAAATGCCAACAACTGTATTTGTAACTGATGACACCTACATTCCTTCAGGCTGTGACCGACACATCAAGCCTTTAGGCTACGATTTTCAGAAGCTTAGAGATTTATATGCGTAATTCCCAGTAACAGAAAAGTAAACTGGGCACCCAGATCCTATAGTCAACTTCAAAGATATTAGCTCTTCCCAAAATCCACTCATCCTCTTCCTTACTCTACCAGTGCAGAGAATGAGTGGACACCTTTTGGAAACAATTCCTCTGAGAAAATGAGCATTTTAACTAAACAGTGTGCTTAGGTGAATGAACCGGGCTGGCCAGCGAAAGAGGCAAGAGTTGTTCTCTGATCTTAAAGTAAGGAAAAGCACTGATCCTGAGGAAGAAGAAATGACAGGATAAGGCTGACGGAGTTCTTTCCAACTCCCACATACAAGCTAAATACGATGATCTGCCTCACGGCCCTAGAGGACTTCCAGTAGTTTCAGGGAGAATGTATCTACTGTTTCTTTTCTCCACAGCAAAGTTTTCCAATAGCATGGATAATGCTCTATCAAGGAGGGTTTTTTTCCTGACTATTGGCTATTGTAATATTCCATTTTATTTCATATTTTCTATGCCATGTAATTTGGGCCTTGTACACAGTGTTAATACATGCAATAATTATAATTCTCCTTGACTGCATCATATTTAAAGGTGTAAGCTTCTCAATCCATCTCCTTGAGGCAGATTACCCAGGAGACAACCCGCACATTACAGATGGAGCTGCTCTGATCCCATTAACTGAACAGTGAGGAGAGCATTTGAATCGCAGACTCCAGAGCCTAGTGAAACCCTGATCTCATTAAAAGCAAAGCTGGCAAGACTGTACCATTGGGGTGCCACTTTGGGTGTACCTTTGAACTTAGGGCTGCATCCAAGGGGGTAAGTGTTGAGTGGAGATGGGACTGAGACATAGGGATGAGGTCCCTCACACCATATCCACCTGTGCCTGTGAACTTCTGATCCTTCCTACCAGACACCTCTCAGCAATTTCTGAAGGTGCCAGGGGGCTCAAACCACCAAAGTAAGGCACAGAAGGAAAATAAAAGAGCAGACAACTTGAAACCAAGTGGATTAATTAAATAATCTATATATTTACCAGTGATAATTCTACAGCAAAAAGCCTCTGGGGTTAGACATTTTATAGGGATTTTAATTCCTTAATTTGGAAGGTTTGGGGCCCTGAGGATTGTTACTCTTTTTGTTTTTTTAAGTGATTTTGTGGAATTGTCATGGTGCAGGCTTTGTCTTTTGGGCTGTTTGCTGTCAATACAAACATCTGTCAAGGACAAGCTGTAAGACAGTCCCACTGCCGTATTACATTATGTAGTTCATTGATTTTTGTAGTGCTTAATGGTCTAGAGGTACACACACTGATCGGGAGAATTAGGAAATCTGGATTATATTTGCTGCTTTACCAACAAAACCTCCCTTTTCCATAACTAAGATAACAGACTTGTTTACCAAACTTTGCAATTTGTTGTGCAATCTACTGCTACGGGGAAAAATATTCTGTGCAAGAACTAAGTACTGAGTATTAGTAGGGTCATGTATTAATTCTGGATGTGGGTCAATACGTTGCACCTATACATTGAGTAACACTAATTCTGAAGATGAACAGAAAAATAAAAACAATATAGATCTCCCTTCCCCTTCCCCTCCCATCTTCTTTGGGCCAAATGTCTCTTTAAAAAAAAAAATTCCTGCCCCAAATTTTACACCCTTATCATCGGGAAGCACAAGCTCAAATATACTTTCCTTTTTCCTCTCCCTTTCTTTTCCCATTCACAACCTCCCTTACGCTGCCACCCCCTCCCCCCCTTTTTTTTTTTTACTGTACATGTGAGAAATGAGGGTCTAATATCCTATTTGACTGGTAGACTTTTCCAAAGCGTAGCTTACTGGAATTGTAACATAATGAGAAAAGATGCAGAGGCAGAAAAGTCCTCATTGTCTTGCAAGGGACATGGAAAGGTTCAAGATGAAAATATCAGTGAACCAGCTGTTTAAGTAGGTCTGTAAGCTGTGTTCAACCTCCAGATGGACCTTTTTGTATGGAAAAAATGGCAGCAAGGTTAAAGACACTGTCACGTTGCAAGTGTATCTTGAGCCTGAGGAAGCTCAGGTTTTCCTTGTTCTGATATCCCTGCTAGTTGTCCTCTCAAACAGGGTCTGAGTCTTCCACCACAACAGAGAGAAATCACAAATCCTACAAAAAAATCAACCAGTTTTTCATTCCTCTTCTTCTTTTTGGATAAAAATGCAGAGTTCTTTCTACACCAAAAGGGAGCGGGGACACAGCATTATTTTTTCACTTTTGGGCACCTTTAGGGAAGGAAAAAAGCAAAGACAAACTAAACACCTAAACTAAATGAGAGTTAAACTTACCTTAGGGAAAAAGGGAATCAGAAGCTAGAAACAGTATTTGCTCTAAGCAGTGATGTGCTACAGATAAGAGTGTTTTGTCCCAGCCTCCGATAAGTCCTCTGTCCTTGAGTGCTCCCACAGGAGGGAAGGAGGAGAAATCAGCCAAGTAAGTAACATCTCCTGCCGTTTAAGTCAGAAAACTTTTGCATAGCCAAGGTGAGGTGAAAGCACTGTTTAGAAAGCTGGCAATATCATGTTGCTGTGAAGGGGAGTATCTGTTTGATTTATCTGTACTAAGTTATCACATATTCTTGTAAGAATAGGTCAGATGGGCTCTGGGTGGGTCGGGGAAATGGCTCCTTTCCGGAGCGAGCTGCTGAGCCTGCTCAGGGGAGCAGGAGAGCCCACGGAGCAGGTGGGAGCTGGCTGCCTCGAGGTGATGGGAAGGCTTTCCCAGGAGATCGGGCAGGTTTAGCTGCTGGACAGTGAGTCACTGCAACCCAAACATAGAAACTGCAAGGACAGAGTGGGCAAGACCAGAGTTGGAGTTAAACCTTTTCCTTCTTTTTTTTTTTTTATCTGTTATCTATTTAGCATATCTGTTTTTAAAAGCTTCTATTTTTTATTCAAATAAAGTTCTGATTTTTTTTTCTGTCTACTTCAAGTATCTCATTCAAAGAATAGGCAGAGCATCCTCACCTGCAGCTAAGTTGTGTTTCTCTCACAGTTGCACTTTCCTGGAAAGAGATAGGTACTTTTTCCTTAAAAATATACTCTCCTTTGGCAGGAACAACACAGTATTATTGTACAATGAGGGTTAGAGCTAGCAGACCCTGCAGAACTTGTCAGTATGCCTGCATACTTTAAAAATACCTGCCTTTTGATTAAATCCAGTTCATTGCAGGGGCAAAAATTATTCTTATGGAGAGTATTTTGAAAAAGGCAGGGATAAGTCATTGCTCACAGCGATGTTTTAGCCTTTATCCAGAGAGTCAATGTGTGTGGGAGAGATCTGAGGCAAAGAAAACATCTCAAATTTCCCTCTACTTTGGTTGCAAAATTTTAGAAAGAGGCTGCCTAGATCCACCCTTAGCACGTCAGGAGCCCTGGGATGTCCGTATCTGCATAATGGGTTGTTTTATTAGTTTTTCTCAGGGAAGTACTACAGAGCTGGATGAGAACGATATATTACACTGCTCCTCCCCATATCCCAGGCAGTCTCTCAGTTTAGAGACAGTCCCAGTGTCTTCCCTGAGGTCTTTGGAGGCCACAGAGCAGAGCTGCTGCGGAGCTGACACCTTCTGTGCATGGTAGGGTTGAGTTTTGTGGAAAGAGGCTACTTCCCTTTATGCAGCAGAATGGACAATGCAGGCCAACAATAACATGCATCCATTGTACAGCATGAAAGAGGCTTCTCTGCAGAGAGTATTGTTTGTTTTCCTCTGTGTCTTCTCAGCTGCCAAATGCAGACTTCTTCTGCCCCTTCTCTCTCATCACCAGCTCCCACTCAGTATGCCTCCTTAGCACGCTCTGTGATGGTGACACACACTCCATTGAACCCTGCTGGAGTCTGAAATTCCTCAGCATGAGACAAATAAACAGCCTTTTTTTTCTTTTTTTCCTTTTTTGTCTAACTTCCCAGACTGACATGCTGTAAAATAAAATAAACAAGGATTTTGAAACCTACGTTGATCAACACTGGTGTGGTATGCAGAAAATATGTTGTGAAACAAATGCTTTGAATTAGGACAAATGCAAAGGCTTAGGGCTGATTAATAGCTACTGCAGTCAAAGACTTCTGAGATTTTTTTTTTAGTGCTGTGGGCCAGGATAGAATTTCAAACATATTAATTAGCAATAGTGTGCATGTTTGTTGCTGAACCACTAAGCAAAGGAAAGTAAGTGCTAGAACAAGCCAAGAAATACTTTTGGATACTCTGTCACAAAGAAATCAAAGCAAGAGTACCACTGTCAGCCTCTGGATTAATTGGTCTGTAGGAGCGGGTAACTTTGAAGATAGGGAGGAATGAAAGACTGATAGACTACGGATAGATTTCACTTGCTAGTCATGCACCAATATTTGATTGATGGATTGATTCAGTTTGACTGATGAAAAGCTCTATCAGCCTTATGCTGCATCAAGATACAAACATGTCCAATCAGGTAAAAATGTTCATCTGCACAAAATAATCAACCTAGAGGTGTATGAATAGGATCTCTACAACAGCTGGGAGAATCCCTCACTGTACAAATAGTAATTTCCTCTTTGAGGCAGTGAATTTTTGCATATATATTTGAGAAACACAGATTTTTTTTATCGAACTACCCATTAGGAATGGGTTGGATAGCTATCCTTTTTACCTCCCTCTTGGACTGGAATCCCACACAATGAAGACAGAGATAACAATAGAAAGTTGTTGAGCCTCTATTATCATCTCTTCACACAAAGTTACTCGTAGGTGAGTAATTGGCTGCCACCCAGAAAAATGACCTGCCCTCATGAGCTGGTAACTAAGTGACAGATTATCTGACAAAGAAATCTGGCGATTACGAAGGAAAAGGTCTCCTGTCATCTAATTTATTGAGAGGGAGAAGTGCTTAGCTACCTCAGTGGCAGCAGGAGTAAGATGGGATGCCAGGTGGTTAAGGGAAATCCATACAGGTCTATATGCAAGGGGAAAGGCAAGATCCTGAAAGCCTTAAAATCTTCGGATGAATGCTCAAGAATGGGGAGAAAACTCAGGTGAGTGAGTGCATATGCTTATTTCAGTATTTCCTTTGGCTCCATTTATGTTTTCTCCTAAAGTATGGGCTAATGGCATAAAAGTTCTTTGAGAAGCTGCTGTATTACATGCTTCACAGCATCTATGAAGAGGTGAACTATAAAACAGAGCCTTTATAAAACTGGTGAAAAATGATAAGCTTAAGCAACTGGGTTACAGTGAGGGAGCAGCACTGATCCCACTTTCTCACTTTACCTTGTATGTGCCAAAAGACTGGGACCAAAGAGACTAAATTGAAAGAGTACTGACACATGCTCTGGTCAAGAGAAGTAGAAGAGCATGCTTGTCCAATATGATGAGACCCACCACTGTGGACTTAAAAGTGTTTGCCAAGGAACAGTTATTAGGCCCCTTGTTTCCCTAATGTTGACACCACCAAGGAGTTTCTCCATCTGATTTCTCTCCAGTGTGGAGCAGAAGCAGATATTTAGATGTCCTCTGGAATTTCTTGAGCTCTAATTCAGGGCAGGAGATCCATGCTGGGGAGGGAAAAATATGCCTGTGAAACTGCTCTGCAAGGCAGTCATGGCTGGGGAAATATCTTTAGTTCTGTCCACATGGTGCTGCTTGGTCTGGGAAGCTCTCTAACCGATCACAGCTGTAAAAAACGTATCTTTTGTCTCCCCTGGTAGAATAGAGTCCAGGAACAAAGCTGCTGCCTGTTTCAAACCAAGGGTAGTGAGAGAGGCAGAAGTTACTAAAGATGCATCCAGAAATTGTATTGTTAAAGCTCCATCTCCTGGAGTCATGCAATTATGCAAAACATTCATGGTTTCATGGTTTATTCTTTTAACACATTTCCTTATCATGGTTGAAAAGGCAAGTTGGAAATGGGAACAGAAGGCTGTAAAGCAGAAGGCAAGCGAAAGGAACTCCGGGGTTTGTTGGCTGGTTGGTTTTCAATTGTGTGATTTGGGTAAGAGGGTAGGGAATTCAGGAATGCTTTTCTTCAGCAGTAGTGAGAGCTTCCTCTAGAGGACTTCTGTAGCAAGCACTAGCAGCAACTCTGATGATGTCTACAGTTCCCTTGCTACTGTGATACCATTTTGCTTCATACCAATACTGTGTGAATGATTAGGACATTCGGAGATGTTCCAAAGCCAGCAGAGCCCTGTGGCACTAGACTGAATTGTACCATATGAACCCGTTTTAAGTGCTGAGCAACTACTGCCTGAGAATCCACCTCTTTACTTCTGGTCCCTTCTGGAAACCAGAAGTCAAGGCCTTTTAAACCACAACCTGCTCCTGGAAAACCTCAGCCATGCAGCATACAAGTCCATCCCCACCAGCATGACGCTCACACTGGCCAGACCTTCTGGTTCTAAGTCCCAAGCGCCGCGGATGCATTTTGCATCAGTTAAACCACACATGTCAGGAAAGTGGAAGACAATCTGCGATTACTCCAGTGCTTAAAAGATCATGTTGGGGCTCCGTAAGTAAGGACATCAAAGTGGTAATGAAACCATAAGTGGCACTTGAGGAAGTTACAATTTTATCATAACACCAGAGGTTCCTCGTATTCTTTCTGTTTTAACTGATATGCGCCATACARCTGGTGGATGGCTGTTGGTTTCTTAAAGCTTTCCTATATAAACAAATGACACGCTGCATTTTTTTGTTGTGAAAACTGATTTTACTAATCCTAGTATTTTCTTCCATGAACCTTTGAGCTGGTGCTGCAATTACTAACTAGACTGATTTTTCCAGTAACTATTCGTAATCAAGATGCAAGAAATTAGAGTCCTAATCAGTTCCCCCCACATTCACCTTTTCCCTGCTGTTTTTGAAGTGTGATTGCAGATACAGTGTTTTGCTTTCTAAGCTATAAAAGCATTTTTAAAAGTTCAAATATACTTAATCCATAAAACTAATTTATGGCTGTGCAAGTAGGAGAAACAAAGGTTACCAATTAATGGCCTGAGTTATTTAAAAATGACTGAGGTAGGCACTTTTCCTCCTGATTTTTTATGACTTTTCACATGCAAATGTTGGCCTACATTGTACACGAGCTTACAAAAAGTAGACTCATGCAGATATGGAAATCCTTGCCCAGTACTGTAAAGAGAAATTTAATGTGCAGTCTGACTAAACTGTAATGCTGTAATGCTGTGGTAGCGTCTGTTATGCGTGTGCATTACTCTAAGCACGTGAATGGCTCAGAAAAGTCTTGAGAAAAATTCTGGGCCTGATAAAGTAAATGCCAAAACTTCCCATTGACTTTGGACAAGGAACAGGTTTCCACTGCCTTATAATGTTTAATGACTGGCACTACCAACGTTAGATAGACCAAGAGGTGTTTTATTTAATCAATAGTGTTACTTCAGCCACCTGAAGTGGTAGTTTGTTTCTTTTTACTTCTTTAAACAGAGTTACTTTTCCCCTGTGATACCTATTAAATATATTGTTCATTTATGGGACCCAATTTAGTAAAACACCTACATGCGTGTTTAATATCAAAGCCCACTGAATTCCATTTACTGAATAGCAGTCAACTGAATTTTTTTTTTTTTTTTTAAATTAGGAACATACCTAAAATTTGGCTGTATTATGGCCTTACCTATCATAACAGTGATGGGGCATAGCGATGTGTTTATTTTATTATGTTTTCTTGATGATGACTGAAATTTGTCTGAATAGTCTGATTCTACTGAGATGTTACAAAAGAAGCATCTTGGGGAGCACACATTTCGGGAAAAAAACTCTTAAGGGACGGCAGTGGTGGGAACTCTGTGTCACCCATGCCCTTCCGCAGGTTGTTTTATTTATAGAAGCAGGATAGTTACACTGAAGGGTAGTCAACAATAGGGCACGTCATGAAATGGGAAAATAAATGCCTGCTAACAGGTTCTCCTAGATGTACTCAAGAAGAACACCTGTGGCCCCAGAGAGTGGGTTAAGCCCTCCCTAAGCATGACATTTTATGTGAATAATATTGAAGACTTTAGCCTTTATCCGGTAATACAAGCTTGATTTTATTCATGCAAATACTATTGGTTTATTAGGTACACTTAACTCTAGATCACAGCCCAGGAAAGGGAGGGGGAAAGGGGTGAAGAACTACTGCTTATTCACAGCTTTAAAGGAAGTCTTTAAGGCATTATGTTCAGGGAGGTGAAATTATCTGTTCCCCAAAAGGTTCAATGCAGACTAGCTGAGTTTTTTTAATTGGTTGAAATGATACTTAATTGTCGGTTTTTTCCTTTTCTTTCTTTCTTTCCTTCTTTCTCTCTCTCCCCCTTTCTATCTTTCTTTCTTTCTCTTTTTCGCTCTTTTTCTTTCTTTTTCTCTCTTTCTTTTTCTATTTCTTTCCTTTTTCTTTCTTTCTTTTCTTTCTTTTCTTCTCTCTTTCTCTCTCAGGTTTTTTTTTCCTTCTACACCCTACTAAAAAAATCTTAAAATATTCTGGATGGACTGAAGCTTCACAAGGAGAATAATAGGCATAATAACTATCATACAGTTAGAGAGGAAAAGGGGCATGCTGGGTATATCTGTCTCCCTATAGATGCTGTTCCATTTTTATTCAAGTGGAAATTGCAAGAGTTGTGTAGATGGGTCCTCTGAAGATCTCTGAATCAAGCCAATTTTAATTAATCTTATCAATCATTTCAGAATAATCAAATTAATGAAAAAAATGTGGTTGACACTCTGATTCCAGCAGCAGCTACATTTTATCATATGAAAAAATGGCTTTTCCCTTTGTATTTTAAATGACTGAAATTTGAAAAATAGATTTGTTAACTTCATAAAGGGCAGTAAATGTTATTACAAAAGTGGTTGGTTAACTTGTCACTGTTCTGTTCTGAGGCTTGGAGTAACACCCGCAATGGGATTATTGATATAAATAGCATCTTTTTAGGAGGAGGAAGGCAACATGTTCCTTTGCAGCGGTTCATTTATTAAAACCTCAAGTAATCTTCACCCTTTCAAAAGATGGGAGCTCCCTGAAAATAAAGGGTATATTAATGAGGGGCATATAACTCATCGAGCTTGGAGATATTATATCACTCTTTAGGATATAACCATGGATTTTTGATGGAGTCAGGTGTATGATGAAGTGCCCTGGTAGCTGCGTGGTACTCTGCAAAAGCAATGGGAGTACCTAGCCCATCTGCTAACTGCAATTTAATAGCTTGACTTCTGGCACATTGCTGGCAGAAAAAGTGACAAGCACTGCTTTATACACTGAGCAATGTGCACTCTACACTAGTTCCATTTTATTTAGATAGTAAACTCCTTGGGGCAAGGTATCTTCCTGTGCTGTGTTTGTCAAGTACTTTGCACAGTGGGGTTCTGGTTTGTGACTAGATGTTTTTACACTCTGCAGAGATACCCAGGCCAGCAGCACCTGAGCTCCTGCTGGGAGCAGAGGCAGCCCAGCTACAGCAGCACAGTGCTGTGCTTGCATCACTGAAAAAGCACCAGCCTCTCGCGTGCCTCTGACAAGCTTGGTGCTGCACCGTGCCAGTGTCACCACGCTGCTTTGGGATCCACGTTGGTGGAGCCATATGGCATGGAGCTGTGCCACACGGATGTGCCAGCTTGGGTCTCCACTAGCTCAGGCACCTTTGCGCCACGGCTCATAGTCCAGGACAGAATGGCACTTAACCTCCAAGGCACTACAGTAACGCTGCTAATAAATACAGCCCTGCAGACACTTCTCTGTGACTTGGACTCCAAGGAAGTCTGCACAAGCGGGTCCTTCTGCCAGAGTCATCCAAACCATCCCAGATCTCCTGCCTGTTTGGGACTTGGTTCCACCATATGCCTGATCCTGCTAAACTCTTATGCATGGAAGCAGCACCAGGGATTTCACCAGACCAGCTCACCTACCTAATCTTTTTAACTAGATTATGGTGCTCTCTTGATTGTAGGCCTGAGCATTCTGTGCTTTACAGGGTGTCGCTCAAATCGGTTTCAGTGGGATTGAAGGGCTTTTAGAAGTTATTTCTATAGGAATTTGCCCTAATTTTTTTAGGTGCTTTAAGATCTAGAGTGGTCATAGGAATTTATTGACGTCCTGAAGATCCATGGGGTGCTGGTTCTCCTCTCTGATCTTGTGTTTCAGGGTTGACCTGCATGTTTCCAGTGGCACATTCTGGATTTCAATTCTCTGTCTCCACAGTGAAGGTGCTTCCATCTGAGCATTTCACCAGAAAGCAACGTATCATGATGCCATTAAGTATCACTCTGCTCCGAGACCTTGGGCAGTGAGATTGCAGTGCACTGTGTGGGGAAAGGATCTTCCTCCTCTGCTTCATCCCCTACCAATCTGCTCCTGCTGGAGCCAGGACCTGTCCCTGGGGGACATCACCATGTGCACTATTGCACACACTGCAGTAGTGCAAAATCCCACAGGGCTTTCAGCGTATTTTCTCCTTCTCTTACTTAGTTGTATATTTCAGTATTTTTGTATTTTCTTCTACAGAGTGAAACGTTGCACATTGTCAACATGGGGGAAGAATTTCAAAGTAAAGGGATACTCAGAGGGTTAAACACCACTGACTTTTATCATAACAGGGAATATCACAGGCCTGATCTTTAAAAGCATTGAAATCATCCAAGATATTAATGCATAGAGCTGTAATATGTCGTCACGGATCACCTGTTTTTCTGCTTAGCATTTTTGTCTGGAGCTTGCAACTCGTCCTTGGTTTGGGAACATCTGGCAACTTGGGCAATGCAGTAATGACAGGTGACAGTGAAGTGTCTGTCTTGATTCTAAGTGCTGATGCCAATATTACAATGTGTTAATACTACAGCAACACTCATAGCATTAGTCTTGTGTCCTGCTCTTTTTCTGGACTTAATGTGTTGCCATCTCTGGTTCTCACCATTCACATTATCTTTCTATGTGTTCCCTTAGAGCTGGGAGGCTGCTACCTGCACTTCTCCCCAGTGAGAAAAGGAGAAGGGAGAGGCTGGAGACAGGCACATGCCCCTTCTCTCTGCATGGCTCTGCAGACATGCCAGTATGAGCTGCCAACAGGTCGTAGAAAGAGAGCAGGAGAGGGAAGAGGGCCATGCTAGGGAGGGGAGTCCTGTGTCACAAGGGACTTGGGTGGAGAAGAGGGTCCGAGTACCTCTGGTAGCACTTTGCTAATGTCCTTTCCAGTGACGGATGCAAGAACTCAGTATCTAAGTTGAACTATTTTTTCTTTTCTGAAGACCTCTAATATAGCTTAGAAACACAGTGTCCCACAAATATCAAGTAAAAGTAAAATAAATATTTTTACCATTTCCAATCATCCTAATTGAATGTGAAGGCTGTGTATAGAACTGTAATTCTGTCCAGAGGCTGCTTGTCAAGTCATGTTTTTATTGTAATTACCTGATTTGTTCAGCTTTAATCGTATTTACTTTTGAAGGTCAGCTGTCCTGCTCTGAAATGGTTAGTGAAGGCTGTGAGAATACGCAACACCCATAGGGAGAAAAGCAAAGAGCACATAAGCTCTTTTAATTTGGACTTCACAGCAGAAGAGGTAGTGTTTTCCTTCACTTCTTAGCAGTCCATATTTCTTCATCAATACTATTTATTATTTGTTCCATAATAACTCTTAGAAGTGCTGCTTGTGACTGGGCTGCAGTGCACACTGTGATGTATACGTCCATAATCAGCATCAACCCATACCTCGGAGACCTTGTAATGTAAAGAGGCAAAACAAAGCACGAGAAAAACAGTATCATTCTCTTCACACCACTGATATATCAGCAAAGGCACAGAATTTTGTGCTTTAGCGTCACAACTTCATTTAACACAATAATCACAGAGTTGTCAATTCTCTCTACATCACAGGAGCATGTAGGTGAACAAATCATGTTCAGTCCTCCTGTCCTGGTGAGACATGTACAGAAAAAATGCTGAGTCTCCCTGCCCCAAGATCATTTCTATAGACTGGAAGAAGATCAAAAAGCCTTAAAAGGGCACTTAGAAGCAATCAAATATACAGTATGGGTTTCCAAAGTTGCTCCAAGATTGATTTTGTTTATTTACAGTTTGATAATGTCATAAAATTACCTGTCTGAAAAAGCACATTTGTTTTTTGATGAAGAAAATAGACCTGTTTCCCTGGGAAGATGAGAGGTATTAGTATTATGCCTCCATCTCAAAAATAGTTTCAGGTTTAGAGCCAAACTTTGAGGCTCAAACCATTGGCGTTTGGATGCCCTGCAAGGCAGACCTTTATGATTCAACTTCCACATGTTATGAAGAAGAAAGAGCAGCTTCAATCTTTCTTTTTAAAACAAAACTTTAAAAAAAAAAAAAAAGGCCAGCTCATTATTTTCTTTGTTCAGCAGTCCTCAGTTCAGTTTCTAAACTTTGGGCATGCAATGGAAGACCACAACTGCAAGGCGTGCTCAGTGACACCTGACTCACAGGTTTTTCCATGCAACAGCCATTTTATGTGCAGCCTGCTGATTAACTGTGCTACAGAGTAAATCCATCAGAGGAAAATCCCCAAATAACAAAATAACTAACATATAAAAAGAGCAGTAGACTTTTAAATACACTTAATTATTTTTAAAGTCCTTGTGTTCCTTACAATTTGAAAGGAACGTTAATATATTCATAAGCACTAACCTTAAGTCAGTGCTGCGTGCTCAAGCATAAATGCTATTATCAGTGGATCTACTGCAATTCTCAGAAGAGGGAAAGTTGCTGAGTACTAACATTGTTGGCAGCTTCTTGTTGAATATAAGCACTTTCCTAGAGCTCACCTAAAGGGAAAGGCTTTTGTAACTCTTTTCTCACCTTAATCTTCTGGACTACCGTTTCCCATATCCTAACCATATTGAATAGCTGCTTTTAAGTTAAAACTTCTAAAAAAGTTAGATTTCTATATTAAATTTATCTTTAAGGTCTGAGCACAATAATTTTCTCAAGTAAATAAACTATACTGCTTTGGTTGTGTAGTGGGCTTTTTTTGCTTCCAAAGTATGTTGGATTAGAATAAAATTTCTAGCTGGCCATTCAGCTCATGTAGCTGGACACTGTGCTACTCATTGGTATAGTGGTAAACAAAGAAATGGAAAAACTCAGCCATTTCTTCTTCCAAAGTGGGCAACAGGGGACTATTCACTCTTCTACCTGTCTTAGAAACAGGTGAATTAAATTTCCTTGTGTTTACCTATGACTGCACTACTCAGGTGAGTGGTCATTTCTGGAAACTTAAAAAATGGTACTATAGTATCTCCATTTCTGGGCTTGCATCAGCCTCGTGGACCCTCTGTTCAAGGAGATATGTTTCCAGTTTCTTTTCTAATGAGGTTCTTAGAGGGCTGGAATAAGGATTTTGTACATTGTCAGTTTGCATTAGCAAAGCTGGGCAGAGGAAATGACACCACACCCGCCTATGCAAAGCATATTATATATCCATAGGCACACCTTAACGGCATCAAAGCATAATCTAAAGAAACGAGAGGAAGTGTGGAACAGGGAGAATTAGTTCCATCACAGGGCTTATCCTGGTTCCCCCAGCTACTCCCTGGAGCAGCTTGAGGTCTATCAGCACCTGCAGCACACGCCTCCCCACCTACTGTTGGCTCAAAATGTGACTAAACAGCGCTAAAGGAGGCAGTAACAAGGGAAACCATGTAAATAAGGATACAATGATTCATCTCAGCTGTGGTCTCTTCCTGCACACGCAAAATGTACCCTGCCGAACCACTGGACTCCTTCACCTACCATTAAGTGTTGCACAYGTCAAAGGACTATTTACACAAAATGCAGACCAAGCCTGGGTTATTCTGTTAACTGGAATATCAAGGAGCTGCATACAGAACTCCTTTGCTTAATGGCATTTTATCATCAGCCCAAGGTATACAGGAAGACGGTACCAGTAGGTGATTCCATGATAGAGAGAGCTAATCTCTAGGAATAAGGGCTTTTCCTTTCACCACTATGAGATAGTAATGCTAGAACCACACTTAAAAAAAAGAAGGTCTTCTAATTAGAACTGAGGTAATTATTTTGTCAGTAAAATACCTTTCCTAAATTTGACCTGTATCCAGTAATAGTGCAAATAGTGAAAGCGCTTCCAACACTCCACTGTGACAGACGTAAATTTCATCCCAAAATCTGACCCAATTCTACACTTTTACATGTGAATAAAGAGGGGCTTCTTTCATGTTAACTGCTCCACAGTTCATCTGTCTTCAGCAATAACTGCTTTTTTAGAAAGGATACTGTGCAGTGATATGCTCACATATGGGATTATGGGGTTAAATTAGGCAAGCTCTTAAAAGAATAATTCTATTGTAGACAATTCCACACTTTGTTATCTTCCTTTCAAATTGTAATCTTATATTCTGTTTTCAAACTTGGAACTCTTTGTTAACAATTTCAGATTGTACCATGTCTCCTCCCTCACTTAGAAAGCTTTTGTTCGCTGCTTCATCACTATCTGCATGTAGAGACAGGCAATCGTAGTCTGTAGGCTACAGTAATAATATCACATTAGATAATATCACCAAATCAGCTACATGCCACAAACACATCTGAAATTTTCCATGCTTCAGTACTACTAGGAGGCTAGGTAATATGAGTATTGGGAAACTCTTCTTCGTTACAATGGGATCTAGTTATGCCAAGAAAAAATGCCTTGCATGGAGAAGTTAACACATAAAATATAAAAAAAGGGTCCAGGAGGGATAAAAAAAGTGGGAGCAGAAGACAGAAATGGCAACATGAAATTAGGCCAAAAAAAAGAGATTTAAGTACATAGTCATACTGCTGATCACTTCAGAAGGCAGGATTTCACCATACCCTGACTTCGGTAGGTCCAGGATTTCTGCCGGAAACCTCCCTGACTTGAGTTTTGAGACGGCTGTCTTAGCGTTTGTGTGGCACATGGGATAGGGAGAGGTGGAGTGTCTTTTAAAAGTAAGGGGTAACCAGTGGCTAATGATCCAGTCATTTCCCTTCTCAGCTTATTTTTTTAAGAGGCTCTTACCAATCATGGCTGTTTTTTTAAAACATGTGAGCTAACTGCTTTGCATAAAATAATAACAGAACCAAATCAGAACACAAATTCATAGGAAGTTCACAAGAGCTGAAATTTTGGAGACCTTAAGTCATATATTTATTGAGTGCAAAGTCAGACAGGCCACTAGAAATCTGAGCTTCATTTCTTACACATCCTAGGCCCTTGCAATCCACATGCATTACCCTTTATCAAGATCAATTACTTGTGTTTGATTAAAGTACATCTTCAAAAAAGATATAAGGTCTTGATTTGACGATCCCCCAAAATGGTGCTTTGTTGTGGCAATTTATCCCTCCCCACCACTACTGTTAAAGATGTGCACCTTACTTTCTATCTGAATGGGTCTGGTTTCAGCCTTTGGCCATGGTTATGCTTTTTTTCCCTCTTAATTAAGTAGTCCTTTATTACCAAACATTTCTCCACCACCTGTGATTAAATCACATCCCATCGTTCTGATCAGCTAAAGAGATTGTTCTCACTAAATCCCTCACTTTTGCTCTCAGATAATTTTTGTGGTTCTTTCTGCACTTTTTCCAATATTTCAGTGTCCTTTTTATTTTAATAAAAAAGCATGGCCATGAGAACTCTAGGTGTCTCTACACCCATTTACCAAGGCCATATGTAAATGTGAGATCACTTTCCCATTCACGTTCACTGTTCCCTTCACTTACACAAGGATGGCAGGAGTTCCTTCAGCCTTTCAGTTGTTCTGGAAGTTTTCTGAGAGCTATTTGTCTCATGTGCTCTATTTCAGTTGCATTGTTTCCAGGCTATGGGCTTCGCTTACTCTCACCCTTGTCTTGTCATGAGCTCTATTTTTCTTCTTAGATAAAACAAATTAGCTGTATTCAAAACAGTTCATTTGAATAAGCTCAGCTATAACTGATCCAGATCACTTTGTGTGCCTGCCTCCACGATGTCTCGGTCACCTAGAACCTTCCACAGCTGCAATTCATTATTTCCCAATCACTGATTCCCAGCACTGAAAATGCTGAACAATACTGGCCCGGCATTGATCCTTATGGTAACCTCCCACCACTAGGACACAACTACTCAACAGCAACTCAGCATTGACCATTGACCACTGACGACTGCAATTTTGAGAGCTGTCATCTGGCCAATTTTTAATCCATTTAACATGTTCTTTATTGATGTTGCGTAGCATCGACTCTGTAATCAGAATATTATGCACCACTGATTCAAAGGTCTTGCAAAAGTCCATTACATTTATAGAACATCCCGTCAATCAAACCTCAAAACTGAGCAGTGAAATCATTCTTTCTCCCCCAAATTTAAAAGGTGCTTATTTTCTAGGAGCTGTTTTTGCTATTTCATTAGCAATGAAGAAGTCTGGTAATATACCTCATCATCTTCATCAAACAGAAGAATATCATTCCCCTTATTTCCAAATGCAGGGACAGAAACATTTATTGTACATTTCTGTCTGTTTTGCATCCTGAATAATACTGCCACCTTCCATCTACGGTGTTTTGTTGCCAGCTTGATGGGAGAAACCTCAACATTGCCAGACATGCTTTTCTTTATGATGTTTTTAGCCATCAAGCTTCTATTTTTGTTACTTCTATTTTAGATCATCCAATATCTATTTGTCCTTTATTCTAACATACGTTTGCCTTATTGTAACGACAAACTTAGATTAGTACAGTTTTTCCTCCTTCTCTTGCATCAAACCATGATTTCTGGCTACAGATTTTTTCAGAGAATTCCAAATTTTCATTCATATGTTTCTTTCTAGATTTTGTTTAGGATTTTACCAGCTTTTTTCTCCTTTAAATCACAGTGTATTTGTGCACATATATACATCATTATCATCAATCATTGTCAATGTGAGAGTTAGTGGCATGATAAACCAAATCTCTTCCAGTTGTCTCTTACTAATCTTGTTACCTGATTGACTGAATATTGGAAAAATTGGTATGACAAGAGACCCTAAAATATGGAGCACGTAGTTAAAATGAAAGTCCCACAGAAGACAGTCATTGAGGATGTATGAAAGGAAAAAGAGCAAATGTGTGTGAACTGGGCAAGGGACACAGAGGAATTAACAGAACTGCGGACCATTGTGGCTCTTGCTTGCTGCTGTTAAGAGGGAACTTTGAAGGTCTATAGGTTCTCTCCTAGATCCTGCTCTTACCTTTGTAAATGGCTATTCTCCACACAATTTCCTTCAGAAAAGTGATTTTATTTTTTTCCTTATTTGCATTTGGGCTGAGCCTTCAGTTCATAATGAGCCTTGATTCATAATGAATTTCCCAGATCTGACTTCGTCGTGTCTAGTTTTTTCTGAAAATCCCATTCATGTGAATTATTTTGACTAAGACTATACATGTAAATGAGCTCTTCACTTACTGAAGCTTTCATTCCTGCTAGAACCCTTTGTGTTGTTCTGCCCCTGTCAGAGATACAGTCCCCTCCCCCAAGCTTGTAATTCCTCTGTGAATGGGGCCATCAGTACTTTTCCTTAAGTTATTAATAAACCTAATGTCTGTTTTGATTTCACTTTCTAGTATCTCTTCGTGGTCATCTGTGTTAGTATACTAAAGAGATTAAGCAAGAGCAAACTTGCTACCTTCCCCCGTTCTGGAGTACAAATCACTTTTAAAATATTTTTTTCACATTAATATGTCAAGTAAGCATGTAATGTCAACTAAACAAGGTGGACATCTCATCTTCAAGTCAAAACTTTTTTTCCTCCTAATCAAATGCTTTAAAATCAGCTAAGCAAACATAAAATTGGCACTAGTCTCACATCTCTTGATCTCTTGTGCCCCTTCTAGGTCTGACCAGTATGTGTTTGGCAGATGTTTGTAATTCTATTTATCTTTGGCCTTCACTGATCTTTCTTTTGTATGTGACAACTGAAGGAACTCTTGTGCACTCCTCCTAGCTGACTTCCTGTGGTACTAGAATGTGGAATGATCCTACCTAATAATCCCATTTCATCATATATAATATAACTATGCTTTGGACTGAGGCTACCCTATATTCAATGTAATCAAATTGGGTTCACTGATCCTTAGACAACCACTGGTAGTTCCAGTCAGAAAGGAATTAATTTTTATGTTATAATGAAGTCTAGTAAGTCTATATATTTGAATTATAGTTTAAAACAAAAGTATTTGGAAATATTTGTAATGAACATCCCTTGACTACAGTGGACCAAGATTTTTTCTCTGACCAACTTTTTTGTTTCCATTTGGAAATGCTGAAGAATGGATAATCCATCAGTACTGTCTACACAGTTCAAGAACTATTGTCAGGACATATAAAAAATGTCTGAAATGTGAAGGCCTGACACAATGCACATTCATGTCAATAACAGCGCATTTTTCTACAGAAGTCATGGACTTTGGATCAGATTTCATCACAAAGGAAATGATAAAAGGCTTGAGAACTCAACTCCTGTTCTGTTAAATTAAATGAAATTGCTCTAGATCAAAGGAAAGCCCAAATAGTTAGTATGGAGAAACAATAGGATCGTGCATTCTTAAAGAAAATGGAAAATAGTAATCATATTCAGAAGAAAAATGCAATAAAGAAAACAATTTGACGTAATATTCTGTTGGCAAAAAAGATATCTCATTTTCAATTTAATATTAAAAAATTGCTCACATTAATTCTGTTCAGTTTTCCAATATACATGTATGAGCTGCAGATTGAGCTGTGCAATTCATCATAAGTGTTATTTGCCAATATAATGTCCAGACTACTGACTCTGACAAGAGGGAACAACTTACTTGGTACTTTACATCCTTCATATTCTGAGTTCCTTACTCCCTATGTAACTACACTGTCACTACAGTGTAGTAGTGTTATTTAGTTCTTTTTTTTTTTTTTCTAAATTAAAAGGTATGTAAAACTGTTGATAGTGCCTGCCAGTGTCTTTTATAAGCAGTAGTGGTAAGAGTATCTGAAGTCACAAGTGAGGGAATAGCATAGACTTGTAATGTAAATAAGTGTTACACTGTGGCTAAATGTCAGTCCATGAAATATGTATGCTATTTGTTTTTCATCAGTTAATTTCACTTCTTTATTCAAGTAGTTCAGTTCTTAGTATCGTGCAGATAGATAGGTCAGAAAAATGGAAATATCACTTTGAAACAGATTAAGCAAGTGTCAGCAATGGTCCTGACCTGATCCTCTGCCCCAATGGAAGAACATGGACAAAATGATCTCTTCATCAACTACAGCTGTCCAGGATGTCTTTTATCCTCGGTTTTTCATGCAGGATCCAGATTCCCATAATCCTAGCTCAACTCCTGACTCTGCTGTCTGTATACTTGTAGATTTTGGGGAAAACTTGAATAGAACCTGTATATTAAAAGCCCACTCTGCAGAGTGCCAAGATACAGCTTCACTGAGACTCCTGCATGTTGCCATAATACAAACATATATTATCTTTCGTAATAGTAATAGGATACTCAACACAGACCACATTGGAAGAAAGAACTGCTTGTTTTCTTTTGGAGTTTCACTGTGTATTTGCTCTTCCGCAGCCTGGCTGCCTCATATGTGCCTTCCCTGTGTGTCCTTTAGGTTAACATGATCACACACATTGATGGAAATTTGGCTGTGATACTGTAGGTGAACACAAGCAATATTTTTTTAAAACTATTTTAATAAAAGTGGGAAAGATATTCAAGGTTAAGGTTTTGGTGTGGAATAATATATATCGAGATTTGAGGCTCCACAGAATGCAAGGTAAGTTTAGGGTTGGGTTTGAGGGTTTTTTTTCCCCCCCACTTTAGTGCAGTCTCTGGTTGGCAGGACCACTATGTGAAMTTAGCCCTCTCATATCACAGGCAATACCATAGCAACCCAAATATTGGGCTGTTGCAGTAAATACCACAAATATAGCACTTAATTGGGCTACAAAAATCTGTTCAGTCAAGAGGGAAGATGTGTTCTAGACATAGGCAAAAAAGGCAGTTTCATAGGGTAGCAGGCTGCTATAGACATAGCAAAATGACACATGCCCCACTGCCTATATTCACCTGTGCCTCTGTGAAGACATAGCTGCCCACTGAGAAGCAGTAGCCAAATTTATGGAGGGGGACCATGATCTGATCCATCCACCTGCTTCTCTCACCCAGGTCCAGGTTTTCCTTTCTTACAGACACAGTGATTTTTCCTACCCCTCACTTCTGGATTAATAAAACTAATTTTCTGCCTACTCTACTGAGAAGCCTTGAGCTGGCTCTGCCACCAGCTTAGCTCTTACCACTTCAAAACCATTATGAATAGATGGGCATATGACCCAGGCTACAGCCTGAATAGCAATTTGCCTTGTTTATTCTTTTTTTAGAAATAAATACCAAAGAGATTTTTTTCTGTCCCTGTTTGTACCATATGCTGGCTTCTCATACACAAAGCAATTCATTGGAAATAGAACTCGTCTCTTTTTTTTTTTTTTTTAAGTCCTTTCATTCTTTACATTAATCAGAAGTTAATCAGAGTAAGTGGGAGTGTCCCACGTTCCCAGAATAGCCCCAGAAAGCATTTAGTAAGCAGGAGCTACACTGRTACTCTTCCCCAAAAGGTTGCCACTACAAGGGAACATTTCCTTCTGCTAACTCTTTTTTTTGKTGGTTTTTTTTAACCAGATTGTTTCTGAGGTCATCTTAGGCAGCCAACACTATGTGAGAGAAGAATGAGAAGCTCAAAATCATCATAATAATACCAAAATAGGCCAATTTTCACATTACGTAACTAAGTGGGAAAGGAAGGAAATGAAGATAGCATTGGATGAAATTAATGTAGCTGCAGCCCACTGTAGTCAGAGTAATTTGTCTGCCCTCATCTTCTGTATGATCTAAAAGGGAGAGGGTGTTTTATTTTTTTTTTAATGGCTGCAGCTGCAAGTAATTGTGAAGGAGCTAAGTAGAATCAGCAATGATGGTCTAGGAAAGAAGTAAATGTTGTTTGTTTGTTTCTTTCTGGGAGGAAATGAAATAACCAAATGTTTCAGAATTTAAGACAGTCAGACTCCATAAACACAGCACTCTTACCATGCATTTGCTAGGACGCCACAAACCCAAGGGCCAGTTCTCCATGAGACTACCGAAGAGGGGTATACAGAAAGATTAACTTATCCTCAGCATAACCGATCACCTTCAGCATGCCCCAATTCACTGGGAAAAGACAGCTTCTTCAGAGGGTGATTCAGAAGAGGGGTTTTATCTGCCTGCTGTGATTCACATCCTAGGCATTCTGTGTCTCTCCACTTTTGGCATTTCCCCCAGTAGGTTATCCCTGGTGACTATCACTCCCTCTTCACCTTCAACTGCCGCAGAAATGAATCCTGATGAACCTCATATAAACTTTACAGTTTATGAATAAAACCACTCCTCACTTTTAAAAAGGACAAATAATAACATCAGGTAGGAACTAAAAGCAACAGCCTCCAAGGCCCAAATTTAGGAACAAAAGCATCTCCTGGTCAAACATGCAAGCCTGTACAGGGCTGAAATATCCTGCTTGTCTAACAGAGATCCCTGGCTGTTCAGGCAACTGGTCTCCGGTATGTCATTTCCTCGTACCTAAGCCTTGTTGCGATCCACAAACCAGGCAATTCTCTCCCATCTTGCCTGCAGTGTATGAGTACACTTACCCAGCCCTCCACAACATAGAAGGAGGGGGAGAAGGTGAGAGGGGGAAGGGGAGGAGCTGATTAATTCTCCCCAGTAGCTGTAGGACATTGCTCCTTTTACCCCTCCAACTGAAGTAATTTCAACCTGCATGGAGTGATTTACTGCATCAACCCATCCTTAAGGACCACAGTAATCATGTTGCTCTTTAGTAACATGGAATTGTCACCTTTCCTCCACTGTCTTGTAATACAGGACTAGCTAAAGCCATGAATGCTGGAGAGCGTTTAAGGCTGTGAAACTCCCCATGGTGCAGCATTAGGTGCCTAACTCTCCGTTAAATAATTAAACGTGTCTTTTCCTCCCTCAACAGACTGGTCACCTCTGAACATTTCTTGTTGATTGTCCCTTGCCCTCCTTGTTGCAAGGCAATGATGTGACTTTCAGAATGAGTAATCCCACCGACGGCAACAGATCCGTTCAACTACTTGTATTCTCTTTGCAGATACAGGCTTCTTGGCTTGGCCAAATCCCCATATGATAGAGCCGTCACATAGTGTAGAGTCACAACTTCTTTTACTTTCTGAAGTGCAAAAGGAGAGAGAGAACGGGAGAGAAAGGAATGATAATGACAGGTTAATTTCCTATCAAAGAAGACATTATGAAGGGTAATGTTTCTTGGACCTTTGCAAATCCACCACTTTGTAGGAGTCTGAATGTAAACTGATACGAGGAAATACAAACTATTACAGGAGTTGTGCTGTTTGGCCTGCTTGTTCAATGGGCTCACATTTTGTTCCTCAAGGGGAGAAATTTGGTTCTTTGCCTTGGAGATTATTCATTTTACTCTGAAATTTGAAAATTACAAATAATGTCACAAAATACTTCTATCTGGGTTTTGTAGATATTAGACTGCTTGTCCTCGGAGCACCTGTGACTTCTCCAAACTATTCTGCACATATGAACGCTTCTTAGAAGGAAGTACAGAAATATTTTGTTGATTCTCAGCACTACTGACAGTTTAAATGTCACCCTGCAATAGCACTCATCAGTACAGTTATCATATCTCTTTGCCCATTTTAACCAATAATAATTCAGCTAAATAAGTCATGCATCAGTTGGGTACGACCACATTGAAACTAAATGTGGAGAAAAATGTAAGTTATTCAACTGGAATACGTTATGGGTAACTCTAGTTTTTATAATCATGTTCTATCCAGCGGGTACTTTTCTCGAAATGATACCTTATTGACAACAGTGCATTGTCAATAGGTTGTTCTGCTGTGTTGCTGAGATAAACAGCATGAATTTTGTTGTACCAAATTCAGTATCCAAATATGACAAATACAATAAATGGCCAAACAATTTGCAGGTGATTTATTCTATGAATTGCAACTCTGTGTGTCAATTGTCAACTAATGGAATGTTGTTTTTCTTTCATATACTACCTGTTGGAAATATTCTGATGTTTTAAAAATCGTTCTTAGTCTGCCATTTGCTCAAGATTAGTTCATTGCCAATGAACTAAATTAGAATGGATTTTGTTGGACTTTGGCTCGTATTTCATGTTTCTGTACAGTAACAGGTTGATCCTGAGCTTAGTTATGGTTTATAGTACAGATTTTTATTATTAGAAATGCAGATTTCACTTTTTTTTGCAAATTACCTGAACCTTAAAATCTTTCATTTGGGCAAACATTCCTGCCAATAAATCATTCACTAGAATGATCAGATAAAGTGTACATGAAATATGTATGAACAGAGTTGAAATGAGTTTATTTAAGAGCTGGAATGAGTATTTGTAGACAGCTTTCTGAAGCATTCATCCAGCACTACTGAAAATGGCATAATTATTGAATAAAAAGAAATGACACCTGATAAGTGTAGGGCTGACAGCACACTGGAAGAAAACTATAGAAGATATTACTGGGATGGCAAAACTTTTAATGGAAAAAAACCCCACCAAACAATTAATTCATTGCATATCCCATGCTGAGAATGTTCCTGCTTGTCTGGGCAGACACAAACTTGTGTTTTTAAAAGGGGAGTTAAAATCGGAAGGAAAAACGCATGGTGGAGTCGTCATAAATGCCAGTAATTCAAAATGGGGAGATGGAAGATTGTTTGATAGAATTGTGAATTACCAGGGTGTGTTCCAAAGCAGATTTATTCAGTCATTGGTTCTTTATAGTCTACAGCAGCACTGATTTCACATTCAACTTGTTCGCTCTTGTTTCTGGAAAAAAAAAAAAGACAAGACTGTTTTATATATTTACATTATTTATATATTTCCACCCTGGATTTGTCATATTCCTCCTTTAAAAAAGAAACAACTGGTGAATTTGTGAGGCTTCAAAGCTTTTTACAGACATTAAGTAGTTAAATTTCACAACACTCCTCTGAGGCAGAAAATTAAGTATTAAAATTCCCATTTGTTGGATAAGGAAACTTAGGGACAAAGGTTAAGTGATTTACTGAGGCCACAGGAAACAGCATAAGCAGTGGAGTAAGGAGCTCTTCCAACCCATTCCTGTGGCTGGTAACATACTGGGGCACAGGACRAAGTTGTAAAATCTCACACTCTTCATCCATAGTCTAGCTTTTTACTCCTTCTCCTTTCCACCCAGATAAAAAACATTTTCAGTGAAGCATTATTCCATATAAAGTACTGGGATTTCTATTTCCGTCATCATTTTACTTCAAACAAACTGATTTTTTACTCTCTTGTTTAAAAGGCTACACCATCTTATAGACAAGCTAGTCTTCCTCTCAGGAATATAAAGTGCCAGTGGATACTGAAAATGTGGCCACTACTGAAGTGTCGAAGAGCCAGACTAACACAGACCACAAACGATGGCTCCACAGCTCCCTTGGAGCCTTTGGAATAATGCAGGCCAAGTCGTAAGTCGAACCAAATGGCATTTTCCACATGTAAAATGTCATTCCATTGAAAAGAGCTTCTGAAACAAAATTAGTTTGAGATTTTTTTCCAAATATTTTAGACTGGAAATTTTGAAATCAGATTAAATTTCTGCTTTCTGACTGAAATGTTCACTTATGGATTTAAAAGAACAATATTAATATATTAAATCAGATCCCCCCCCTTATCTTTGCCAGGTTAGCAATAAAATGGGATAAGCCTTGGATATATTTCTGTTACTCTTATCTTCACTTGTCTCCCTCCCCTCTTCCTTTTATGTGTTCCTCCATTCAACTTTCAAATCTTCCTTGACTTTGAAAGACAGAAAGGAAAAGTGAAGTAGTGTGAATATGCTACCACATATCCTGAAACCCTGAGAAAACGGTGAAAAAATGACAAAGGTGGAGAGAAGAAAAAAACCTGACATTTCATAAATTAAAGAATGTTTTGAGTCAAAGTGACTTAGAACAAAAATTTCTCGTCCAAGTACACGTGAATTTTTTTTTTTTTTTCTGTATTGAAAATTCCCCTTGAAACTTTTTTGAATGGGAGAAGGTGAAGGATATTTTGGGCAGCCTTTTCCACAGAGAAACCTGAGATTTTAAGTGAATGGGAGAAACTTCACAAAACCTTTTAGGGCACTTTTTATACTTTTTTTCACTAACTGTCACTTTCATTTTTCTGCATTCAGCTAGCTTAGTTTGTTTATGTAGGGCACATCGAGAAAAAGCAGTTGTCAAGAAGTTAATTGTCCTGTAGTCTTTATATAAACTTGCTCTAACAGGCCAAGCTTACTTGAAAAATTTTCCTCCCCTTTCTGCAAGCATCTTTAAAATACATAGCTTGTGTGCTTTGTTAGATGGTTAAGGCTGCCTATAAGAAGTCTTTTCTGAGCAGGACCCAGAGACAGACCGTAACCTCTTAACTGGATGCAACCTGCACCAAGACAGACACCTGAACCWTTCTGTGAGGCAGCACTATGTGATAAAGCACCGCAAACGTGGGACTATACTGAGAGGAGCTTGTAACAGACATCCTGGCAATCCCCAGAACCTCAGCTGGGCTTGCCCACCTTTCAGTAGTGGTCAGGTTGCCCTCATGCCCGCAGGGACTTGTTGGGGCCTGAATTCTCCAAGAGTATCTCATAGGGTGCATAGCCCCTCAGTTACTTCTCCCATAGCTTCTAAGAGATAGTGAATGCCACTCACAACATATCTTTGGTTTGTACTGGATACATGCAGATCTATCAACAGCAAATTAAAAATATTTACCAGGAAAAATATTTTCGTTTCACAGGAAATTCCATTTTATTTCAATTTATTTGAAAAGCGTATTTCTGAATATGTTATCACAGCAATAAGCCAAATGGGACATAAAGCCTTCTGTACTTGATGGAGCTTCCCTGCCATGTGATTCACAACAATGTATTTTAAATAACAGCAAATTCCCTTAAAAAGTGGATTCATTTAAATTATACCACCAACAGAAGAATTACCTGAAGCTCACACGAAGCACTTGCTAACGCATGTGTTGGTTTAATCCAAAGATGTAGGTTAGTTTTAAATGGTAATTAGAACAACTTGCAACATGTGCCAAAAAAATGCAGCAGGCTTCCATCTGTACTTTGCTTCAATCTGATACTATTAAATGGACTTTGTGTGACCAACCTGACCTATCCAGAACTCCCGCTGGCTTTCAAGATTGACAGTAATGCCAGGGAGAAGCTTATGAATCAGGGCAAATCTGCTAAGGCATGTAAAGCCCTTTTTCAATAGTGCCTCAAGCATTTAGGCACAGATCTTGGAAGGGATCTTAGCAGTAACAAATTTTCTAAAGACCACGGCCCCAATGCCTAAGTTGCCCAATCTTTGAAACAGCCTACCCTGCCAGGGGTGTTAAGAGTCTACACGATAAACAGGCTTAAAGTGCTTTGAGATCCACAGACGGAGCATGCCATATGAGTATAAACTACAAATACATATTTCCTTGACAGATCCCAAAAGCATGCTAAAATCCTGACTCAGGACTTTACTGAGAAGAGCTTACAACTTACAGAAAATGGACAGCGATTGCAATAGTGAGGTTGTGTTTTGTTTTGATGTGGTTTTTTGTTTTTTGTTTTTTGTTTTTCTTGTAAGTACAGTGTTAACAGATGATGGCCTTCCATCAAGCTGCTTTCTGTCCTTATAGTCAAAAAGCCAGCCTAACTCAGTACTGGGCAATTATTATTCCCAGGGCACTATGGAGTTACTGTGGTTAGTCAAGAGCAGTGACTGTGCTGCCCAAGCTTTAAAGCAGTCTCCCAGTTGTTCACACTCGCACTAAACCACTCATAAGCGAGTCCTATAATTGAAGGTCTCTAAAAAAGTCTTATATGGTTTTGACCTGCCCTGAATGCATCTCAAGGGCAGGGTTACTATGCTTTAACTAAACATTTCACTTATGAATGCCTCTGCTGTTATCTAAGTTGTTGAGATCATGTTGAGGAGGGAACCCAGGGGAATGAAGTGAGAAGGGAACAAGACAAGAATGTGGAAATAATGGTGAGAGATAAAAAGAGTATTAAAACAGAACAGAGAAATCGAATGGCAAGAGATGAAGAGGGATAAAGCATGCCTGGAAAGCGGCAAGTCACACAAGGCATGAAGAGGGAGGTTATTTTGGAAAATACATTGAACCCACCTCCATTCTATTTACAAGCTGATTCAGCAGTGCCTGTCATTCAGATCATGTCTCAACAGCAAAGGAATTGTTGTGAGAAGCAAATCATAAAACCAACAGGTGCAGAGAACATGCTGCTGCTGCTATGTTTGAAAAAAAAAAAAAAAAAAATTACAGGTCTCTCATTTAACGTCAACTACAAAAAGTTGAGGTGGAAGAAATTGCTGTAAGAATAAAAGCGAGCAAGCAAGCACCTATCCCTACAGTGGTTTGGTGTTTTTTTTTGTTCTCAGCACACTTTCCATGCAGGATCTGTGTGTGTGTGTGCGTGTGCGTGTGTTTGCGTGTATACGTGCATTTGCCTTTTGGGTTTTTTTAATTTACCTCTCTCCACCCTATTTCTCACTGGTTTCTCTAATGAAAGGTCTACTACTGAAAGATAGAATCTACCTTCTTTCTCTCATTATTTTAAATTATATTTCGTGAGCTGCCTAGGGACTTCCTGGCCACAACTGTCCTATTCATTAAAATAATAATAATAATAATCATCATCATTATTATTATTATTTTACATTAATAAAACTTTGAATGCTGTGACTGGAAATGCAGAATGCCTCAGCCCACACATTCAGGGCAGCAGAGCGTGTCTGCATGTGAGGGAGTGCAGCTAACCTCACTAACTAGCACATCTTGAGCCTTTTCTACCGCAAAGCGGTACACATTTTATGTGAGCTGTGCTTCTCCAGCAGCAATAACAACAGTCACCAGGTGCCAAAATAATGCTGCCCCGCAACTCCCCGCCCTTTCGCCGCGCTCCCCGGCAAGCACCCACGCACCCGCACGCCTGCACGCCCCTCGGGCAGCGGGCAGAGGACTCTCGGCTGAGCCCGCCAGCCAACTCCAGAGGTAACACGGCAAGAGGAAACCTCGCAAGAGCTGCAGTTAGCCAACTGCCATATGCCCTGACAAAGCTACCGACAGCAGCGGCGAGCCCAGGGAGTGCTTTTATCATTAGCCCCTCACCCAGCAGTGGAGGAAACTCATTTAGCCCCATGCTGGACTTTCATTAGGAGCGACTTGCATCAGATGGTCGCAGCGTTCTGGCACTGGTGTCGCCTGGTCCGTTGCTGGAGACGTGGCCATATCTCACCCCAGCAGGGATGCCCAGATTGGAGCGGCTCCTTCATCGACAGATGCCAAGACAGCAGCAGTAGCGGCGACAAAGGCAGCTTGGCTTGGTGCTGTCTTTTATGCTGGCGTGTTGCAGCTCCAAACTTTTCAGAGGTGGCTTTTTACAAACTGCTTATTCCTGTTAAATATAAGACAGAAAGGCAGGGAGTCTGTATGGATGGGGAGAAATAAAGTAAAATAAAATAAAATATGCCTGAAATTATCACTTGAAGCTAAAGCAAGCAGCAAAGAAGCTGTCACTGACAATCATTATTTCTAACCTCGGGACTGTAATAAAAAATCAATGAAGCAGGAGATGTCAATATTCCAATAACAAAGATGTGATACCACCACCCTCCCCTCGCAACATCCTAGCTACTTATGTTAAAAACATACAAAAGCGGAAGCATGGGTCTCAGAACAGAAACATTTTTCTCTTTCCAGAAATATCCCACCATTTCGGGATCGCTGTTTGTATTGCTTGCAGGAGAGGATTTTTGAGAAGGAGAGGTGAACTGAAACAGTGTTTTTTGACACTGAGCTGTCAGTTCTTTAAAGTCCATAGTGACGCCATCCATTGTGACTAAAAGAAAAAGGACACAAAAAAAAAAAAATTAAGAAACAACAAAAGCAGCAAAGCACCTTGACAGTTCTCACTGCCTTCCTGCCTGCTTCCCAAACATGGATATTCAGTATTTAAATCTCTCACACTTCTTGCAGCAGACTACCTCACCGTGCAGATACTTTATAAACTGATATGGGATATCAAAGAAACCCCTAAATAAATCTCTTGATTTTATCAGCTTGTTTTAATGAACTTCTGTGTTTAATAAAAAACAAGCACACCCAAAGTAGAAAATGAGCTTTTTTAAATCTATCATTTCCCTCCCTTACTTTTCCCATCACCATAGTAGAAGGCTGTCCCACACTGTTTAATGGGTTTGCTTTTGGGGAAGGCAAAATATCAGTAGCTCCCTTTTACAGCTAGGGAACAAAACAGTGAGAGATGATGTCCTGGCTTCTTGAGTAGAAACTACAGCCCCAACTTACACGCACAGGGGTGGATACAGGGTGGGAGAAAGTTAGGTACTGCGGGGCACGGGACGAGGCAGCCGGGAAGCTGAGATGGGAGTTCGGGGGAGAGGCAGCTAGCCACATGTTAACTAAACCTGGTGCCTGACTCTTCCCCACTTCAGGTGGGGATCCATAGCCCAGCAACCTCTTCTCAGACACTGCAGCTTTTCATTCCTAAAAGGGACCCATCCACCTTTCCCTTAAACCAGTTTTATGCCAGTTCAAAACTGGCACGTAAACCCAACTGATGTGAAAGCACACCCTCGTGGCACAGGCACCCCTAATGCCCACACACCGACCACAGCCGTGACCAGTGCCTGCGGCCAGGTGGACTCCGTCAGGCCCCGCCGACTGAAAAATAAGGTATTTTTGATTCACATTTTTTATAGCTTTTCTGTAAACCAGGCATCTTTAAGGCTGACAGCAGGGCGGGCCGGCCGGCGGCACTGGTGACTTAGCATTGGCCTTTCGCAGGCCGTCCTGCCGCTCCTCTCTTCAGAAGAGATCACCCTCAAGAAGCAACCAGCAGCTTTGCTCATGCCTTTTATTTTTTTTTTCCAAGCACTCCCGTCGCAGAGGGCTCGCGGAAGGCGAGCACAACACGACAGCCACGCCAACAGGGCTTTTGTGTGACCCGGCCGGCGGCCTCCTCTCCCCTCCCCCGCCAGCGGGATACAAGCGCAAAGCGAACAACAGCTAAGGAACCCGCAGCGCCAGAAAACGAAGGCGCAGGGCTCCGGCCGCGGTTAGCGGTGCTTGACGCCGGCCCTGCCCGCCGCCGCGGGCCCGGCCGGGCCGGGCCGGGCCGCTCCGCGCCGCCTCTGCCGCCGGCCCCGCGCAGGTGGGCGGTGTTGAGGCGCCACCTACCGGGAGGCGGTGGCAGCGGGGGGCGGGGGTGGATGTATGAATACATATATGTGCCCTTACACACACGTACATATGCATATACACAAATTAAAAAAAAAAATAAATAAAGCCCTTATTTCAGCTGAAAGACCCCGAGGCCTCCTGCGACGAGCGGGCGAGCCGTGCCCGAGCCTGGGGAGGATGCGGCACTGCCGCCGGCGCTGTGGGCCTGCGCTGGGCCTGTCAGCGGGGCCAGCCCGGGAGCAGGCACCGGCGTGAGAAATGGCAAAGGTCGGAGGATTTTTACAAAAGCGCCGTCGCCGCCGCCGCGTTAGGGGCTGGGCGGCAGGGGGTGGGTAGGGGGGCAACGTGGTTCCTGGTTTTAATTGCTTCCATTTGGCCTCTGCCTGGGTTGGGAGCAACACGGACGTAAGCGAATGTGTCCTGACCACAGGAAGGAACAATGTTAAACATTTTAATAATACAGGGAGTGAAACAAAGTAAAAACAGAACAATGAAGACCAAATATAAAGAAAGGAAAGCTAATTAATGGAACATTAACATAAGAATTTAATGCAACCAGGCTGAATCTGGTTTGCAGCATGAAAAGAAGGAAAACAGCTCTATTGTCCTGAAAAGAAGTGATCGCAACCCAGCACCCGGCATTTCATGTGCGGCACGGCTGCCGTGGCCTTGAGCGGGTTACTTCCAATGGAAAGGTGCTTTTAAGATCTTTAGGAAGCTGTGAACCAACCTATCTTGAAATCCGTAGAAATGCCAAGCAGGCAGTCATTCAATGTAATCATTAAACCTCCGTAAGCAAAGTGTAGTTGTCGGTATCTTCCAAACTACTCTTTAAGTAAAAACACTTGCCACGGACCTAGCTGTGAAATAAGACGTGTTTTGAAAGGGGCCATCCAGTTACCAAGACACAGTTTTCGCATATCCTGTACTTGCTTATTCCTACACCCCAAATGTGGGCATTTCACCCGGCATGAGGGTCCAGTTGCCCCCAGCACCCTCTGTGGTCAGTGGAGAGGTGAAAAAGAGGATGCAATCCTAATGCCAAAATTTGCCTTCTGCTCTTCTGTGGAGAAGAGCCACCCTCTGCCACTGACCCACTGACCACAGAGGGAGCCCAGGGAGACCACCCGGCTGGTTTAGCTGGTCAGCGTTGGGCTGCAGAGCTGCCACGAACAACTAATTTCCCTTCAGGCACCTCTGCTGAGGTCTGTCCATGATGACAGTCACGTTCAAATATGCGTCCCTCTCTCTGCAACTCCAGGTGATAGCAGATTGAAGTACAAAGCCTGTTAACTAGGAGGAGATTTTTCAGGTAAACTCTTTGCTATTCAAAGAATAATGCCTCTTTGGCTTTCCCACACTAGCGTGAGGCATTACAACGTATATGCATGAGCAGGAGAGATGGAGGTCAGGTTAAGGATCCTTTAATTTTGTGGCCCAAATGCTGTCACAGCTTGCGTGACAGTGCTACGATGAAGTTTTCACTACATTCCTGAACTTTAGCCAATTTTGCAGACCTGTTGATGACACTTAAGTAAATGCAAGCAAATCAAAGCATTTTCAGGGGAAAGCATTCACATGTCGTCAGATACATATTTTAACCAGAAACTTGCAGTTCTTAGCAGACTGTGACTGGTTTAGTTAAGTTTCCATAAATCAAAGTAAAATGCAGAGAGTATGAACATCGAAAGCGTATCAGAATTGCACGGCCAGGTATGCCAGCACCTGGCAGCGCTGGCCAAGATTTGCAAAAAGGGATTGAAGAGCCTCACTTGGCATTTAGGACTTAATGTAAATCGCAGTCATCCTAGTAGGGGTTTTGCCATTGCCTTTACTAAGAGAAAGACAAAATCATCCTTTCTCTGGGGAGGCAGGAAACAAGGAGTCACCCTTAGTATAACAGAGAATACAGGGTTTCCTAATATATATTGCAGTCTCTTGAACAAGTAGTTGTTTTGTGTGTTGTTTTTTAAAGCAGCTAACTAGCTAACCTCATTAAGTAGGTACACAAACAAGTCAATAAAGCAAGTAATATGTTATTGCATAGTTGTTTTTTAATCATCTGAATATGTATTTATGCTATGTATGTATGTACATGGCAAATGCACCGCAGATTTGAGAAAGTACTGCTAGTGAACAGTGAGGTGGTAAATCACAAGAAAGTCTATCTGTTTAAAGTTATATTTTACCTTTCCAAATTTCATTGTGATGTTTTCCACTGAATAGTAAGACCTTTTCCTAATTCCACTTCAGGAATAAATGTTAGGTTGTTTCTGCAACGGATGGACCAGAACTTGAAGTTGTAAATGGTTTGGATGAATCTAAGCCATATCTGACTTTTGTCCAATACTAGATCTAGGCCAGGGTCAAACTAACCTTCCTCCAAATCTACAAAACTTGCAACTTAAAAGCTGACTATCACCAAACTTTACAAAATTTTAAATCCAGAAACATACGTAGTTCTGATTCTTTCAACGTTATCATCCTAATGCACTGTGTCTGGATGTGGGAGGAATCTTTAAGCAGTGGAGAGCGATTTCATTAAATTTTTTGTGTGTCCCATCTTGTAGTTTATTGCATCATAAATATCTGCTTTGTATAACATTCTATGTAAAACTCAATAAAACTTAATTAAAATAAGCCATTGATCAGGGAAACCAGAGTGAATACAGATGGCCAGATTTTTTCTGTTTCTACTGGAAATCTTAATCCACCAAAATTAATGCACTATCACAGAAAGCCTGCATTTGCTCTGCTGCTCTACATCTTCCAACCATATCTAAAGGCCATTTCAGAAATGAGACTAATTAACACAGCCCTCGTCTTTTCCTTTCCATCATCTGAATGAATGAAGGAGGGTGTGCAAAACTATTTGGAATTATGGCCTTGTCAGGAACATTTCTTATGACTCAGCATTAGAGGATATGCTAGCGCAAACAACTTTCAGATGAGCGAAGCTTGGAAACCTGTTCTTCAGAGGTTTGCCAGCTCCACCTTCCACTCTCCCGGTATCCACAAACTCTCCCCTCAAGCCACCCCGTGGAAGATTGTTTTGAGCATCCCTCTCTTCCAAGCGCAGTTGAGAAGGTTGCAGAGGGCCAGACCAATTGTCCTGATGGCAGCAGGAGAAAAAACCCTGTGCTTCTCAGAGGAGTTAGGCCTCCTGCATGTGAGCAAATGGCTGATATAAGACAAGCTGCTTTTGGGCGTCACTGCTACAGTCTGATGACAGCAGAGGCCAATTGCACATAGCATTTTGATCTTTTTGCTTACCTATTAGAGGAAAAATATCTGTCTGCCAAATATTATTCTTCCTGGTACAGAAGATCAGACCAAGAAACACATCATGCCAGGATGGCTAGATGACACAACAGATCAATGTGGCAAAAATAAAGATGATGTTCACTGAAGTCCAAATGGGAGCATATCTAAAATCTGAAGTACATTGCATCAATGGTCTCTTCTGGTGCTGGATTAAAGCTTTTGGGCCCAGATGGCCTCTTGCATGTAAATATAAAAGTGCTAGCAAAAGTCGAAAGGGAACAAACTTTCTTCCTGGAGCTGGTCATGTGCGTAAGCAGTAATTCCAATCACTCCTGGAGACCCCATGGTATTAAAACCTTCCTTCTGGACCGGATCAGACCCTCACTTTATTCTCCACTGAGGATTATAACAATATTCAGGTACAAGTATATCTGGTAGGGCAGAGGGCCTGGCATCACGTCACTGCAGGCAGCCCAGCTCTAATGAGAGGCTGTTCCAGGCCCCATTGGAAGCAAACTGTTTTGGTAGTTGTTTTGCAGTTTCCTTAGCACATGCTCTGTACCATAATGTTATCACAACCTCAAGGTACAAAAATGCAGAAACAGTGGAGGCTCTACAGTGGCTCCGTGGAGGGTAATAAAATGCCAGCAGTAATAAACAGGAGATATGCATGGAAGTATTCATCTCTGACCAATTCTGTTTGCACCCAGTAAGACTGATGCATGAGCCCAGAAGATGAGGGACATCATACACAGGCAAGAGACTAGCCAGTACATCATTAATAGCTGATATATATGGCATCTTCTCTTAGAAGACAGAAGAGCAGAAGAAAGGTACTCAGAAATAGTTATCAACATTAGGGATGCAAGTAACAGCAGGTAAACTATAGCAAACTAAATATGCAAACAGTAGTGGTTAAGCTTGGTTCAAGTCCAGAAAAGGTAGAAAGRCTATAGGGAATGTTACATGCTGGAAAGGATGTCTGTGGTCTTTGAGGTTTTCTCTCAAATGGGCCATTGACCCTTGACAATTAGAAAATGCCTTTCTTTTCTTCAGCCTAGCTCTGCTTCTGAAACTGGGTAATAGGCACTGAAGTTACAATATTGAGGAGAAATAACAGATTTGCAAATCCATTTTGCCATCTCACACCTTTTAATGATGGGGAATAAATATAAGGGATGCAGTGAAGGCTAACATATTGTTAATACTTTTTATTAAAGTGCCACTTCATTTTTATGTATTAAATGTAGCAATGAGGCATGTGTGTATGTGTCTGTGTGTGTGTGTATTTGCATGAGGTATTGTTGTGGTTTAACCCCAGCCAGCAACTAAGCACCACACAGCCGCTCGCTCACTCCCCCCCTGGGTGGGATGGGGGAGAGAATCGGAAGGGTAAAAGTGAGAAAACTCGTGGGTTGAGATAAAGACAGTTTAATAGGTAAAGCAAAAGCCGTGCAYGCAAGCAAAGCAAAACAAGGAATTCATTCACTACTTCCCATTGGCAGGCAGGTGTTCAGCCATCGCCAGGAAAGCAGGGCTCCATCACGCAACGGTTACTTGGGAAGACAAACRCCATCACTCCGAACGTCCCCCCCTTCCTTCTTCTTCCCCCAGCTTTATATACTGAGCATGATGTCACATGGTATGGAATACCCCATTGGCCAGTTGGGTCAGCTGTCCTGACTATGCTCCCTCCCAGCTTCTTGTGCACCTGGTAGAGCATGGGAAGCTGAAAAGTCCTTGACTAGTAGACTACTTAGCAACAACTAAAAACATCAGCGTGTTATCAACATTATTCTCATACTAAATCCAAAACATAGCACTATACCAACTACTAGGAAAAAAATTAACTCTATCCCAGCTGAAACCAGGACAGGTATCTATAAATATCCTTTCAAGAAGGACATCTTTCCAAGATGCTGAAATAATTCAGTATGATATTAAGCCCCAAAATGCCAAGTGATCACCACAGATATAGATTCCAACCTTTTTTTTTTAATGCATTAGAAGCGATTTTGCCAGTAAGTATGCTTTCTTTAAAATTTCCTAATAGAATCATTCAATCTGTGTATTTTACAGAAAAATAAGGATATAACAAAGACCTGCCTTGAATGGTTCCAATTTAACAGCTTCTGGAATTTATTTATAGAGATCTGGAAGGATTTTGAATGCAATGTGGTTTTCTCAGAGCAAATAAAGGCACCTCTTAAATGATATTTGGCAGTTAGCATCACCCAAACTTGCTTGTCATTCATGATTCAGAGGAGCCGGATGGATGAACCCTAGGATTCTTCCCATCCCCTTCCTGCCTTCTCTTCATCCTCCATCTTTCCTCTTCCCTCCCAAAAGCCAGCCTTTGTCAGCTTGGAGATGGAGGTGTGGACTTTTCATGGTCTACAGCTTGAGCCAAGCATGCAGTCTCAGGACTGCTTAGATTTACTGTGAGGTTGAAACTTTAGCTTGCCACACATTAATATCAGCTGTTGTGATACATGGTTGCACAGAGGTATACATTTAAATGGGAACCGTGTCTGCTCGGACAAGAATCGGCGACCAGCTTAGGGAAGGTGAACACTTTAACCTCAGGGTACAAGGAAAGCCAGGGAGGGATAGTCATTGCTGATATGGATGCTAGGGTCCTACAGGCTGTGGGCTAATAGTGAACTGTGAGATACCTGAGTGAATTTCTGCTTTCCCGGAAAGCATGAGCAACCAGAAGTTCCCATGTATAATTCCTCCAGGACTCCACAAGACATCTCAATGGGAATGACCAATAATTTTCAAAATGCAAAAACTCTTGTCTGCCAAGTACTCAGTATCTTAGCGAGGTTTCATGCAGAACTGAAAGCCTACTTCTGAAAAAAAAAAAGAAAAGAAAAAAAAAAAAGGATGAAGCCTACAAAATTTGGGGCATAGTTGGAGCTTCTCCTTCAGTGTAAAAGTGGTAGCAATGGGAGAAATAACCTGGGGAAAAACCAAATGTATAGATAGCATGTAAATTCAGGACACAGTGATGAAAGCATCTCTGCATGTTTTTATATGGTTCTAATGAAAAACAATTGCTAATAAGAAGTGACTGGTTAAATTGTGTCAATGACCAGTGCTATTCTGCATGTTCTGCTGAAGCCAGGCACCCTCTGAGGACAGCTGGAGCTCAGCCAGAATGTCATGACCATGGTCAAGGTCATAGGTCCTCATGTGCCAAGCAATACAGTCTGGTTCCTAATCTTTACAAACTCTCTTTTTCCATGGGGAAGCAAACTGGAATATACTCAGTTGGACACGTTATTATTTTTAATCCTTATCTCCTTTTGATATAAAAATAAAGCCACCAGTTATTTTTTGTTTCATTATTAAGCCCTTGGTTTTTACGAGGATTTCAGAACTTGGCCTAGATTAGAAACAAAAATAGTAAGAGCTCCTTTTTACAAGAAATAAGATTTAAAGGTATTAGGGGGTATATGCCCTCCTTTTTAGCAATCAGCACGGGGAGTTCTTTTTTTCTGACCCTGAAAAAAATCAACTACAGTAGCTCAAAACAGGTTTTTTTGTTTCATTTTTGTAAATGCTGTTTGTAGTAATACTCCACTAACACACAGAAGAGAGTCCTTTCACAGCCTTTTTCTGGCTAAAATTGGGCTTGCTATGAATAGTTGGTATGCAGCCCAGTGCAGGGGGATTGGACTGAGTGTTGAGACAGGTGTACTTTTGGCTCAGCCACCGCCCCAGTATGTAATTGTGGTCTCTGCATCAGTTTTCCCTCCTACCCTAGCTTGTCTGTTCTACTTAAACAAAAGCTTTGAGTTTAAGACATGACGTCTTACTATATATTTGTAAGTAACTGTACCCAAAACAATGGTTTGTACTTGAATCCTTATGCTCCGTTAGCATTGAAATAACAGCAGCCTTTCAATGGTTGCCTCTTCAGAGAAGTCGGGCAGCTTCGACATCATGCTTTAATCTTAAATTGGGCTTTGTTCGGAGCTGTAGCAGTCAGGAACGAACTATTATGTGTGGGCATGTGAATGCAGGAACACATGGAAATGGCTGCATCCAGGAGTCTGGAAATCATTATGTTCCTGCCATCACGGGCAGCCACATTGTACAGTTCTTTCCAGAATGAGAGCCTCAGCTTGAAAGGCCACTAGACTCTCCAGATTTTGCAGAAAACAAAACCTGGCTGATTCTTTGGAGGTTCCTGATGGTTGTGATTCCACATCCTGAGCCAGTGCCACTGCTGACTGTTCAGTGGCCTCATCGGTCTCCGACACTGCTGCCAGCCAGTTTCCCATCCATTCCTTGGTGCTGGCAACCACATTCTGATGCAAGACTAAATCTCTCTCCTCGGTGACAGTGGTTTTTGGAAACAGAGGAAGTGCCAGACAACATCAGATCCGCGGCTCAACTACTGTAGCACCTGCTCTCTGGCACTCTGGCATAGAAGTAGTTCTCATCTTGGTCTCTAAGTTAGAAGAATTAAATGTTCACGCCCAGCTTTGTGTGGTTTAATCTGTCTTTCAGAGGAAAAGTGCAATGGTTTTGCATATTCTTGTTACTGTTCAGAGAAATTTCCTCTTCAAATTCCATGTCTTCTGGGCCTCATTGCTTAGGCACATTTCAATCTGAGGTGCATTTGTTATCTTGCAGTTCAGCCAGGGGCTCCCTTCTCCTTGCGCTATGAGACACTCAGTCTAACCCCTCCCAACCTTTCTCTAGTCTTATGAATATACACTATGTTCCCTAATCTAATTTTAAAGGGAAAAGTTTATTTCCTCGTTAGATGTTTGAGTTACCTGAGACCTGTCATCATGATCCTCTTTCTTTAAATATTCTTTAATCCTGCAATATCCCTTTGAAGTATATGACCATATACAGCAGCTGAGATCAGGCATTGCTAGTGATTTATGTAATGACATTCCATTATTTCCTGTATTACTGTCCAGTCCATCTCTAATTCACCCTGGCTGCTTTTTATACACAGGTAATGCAAAATAGCAGTACTGATCATTGCTTTTCTAGCAGTTGTCTGGGTCTGTTTTGTGTCTCATGTAGTCATTATTAAAGGCAATAAATGAAGCCTCATGAGTTTCAGAAAGCCCAGTTTAGTACTCGTAGTATTTGTTTCCGCAGACATGAAGAATCAGCTTGCCCACAGACTCAGTTTTCCTGCACAAGGCTGGATCGTTCCACAGGAAACGCCTCTCCCCTGCTCCTTCTCCTCCTGTGCCTTCTGTGAGCAGGGAACAAAGGTAACCAAAGGCCTCCCCATCCAAGGGAGCTCAGAGTCCACTTGCCCACAAAAGGCCCTGGAGCTATCAAACACCTTGCTTCTGTAAAGAATGCCAGGCAAGCCAGTTATATAGGAAATAGCCTGCCATGTCAGGTCAAGCAACACACCCTCTACAAATGCTTCAGAGATGGGCTTTCTGACCTGCTCCATACTGGTCTAAATGCAGCATGCATTTGCAAAAAAATTCCTTTCAGACGAGCTGGCCAAGTGACCTGTGGCAATACTTGACATGACCAAATTGCCTGGATCTAAACCACATAATATTTTTGCTATCCCTCCCCCATTGGTATCTCTTAGAAAATATGTTTTTTTTTTTTTTTTTTTATGAATTCAGCCAATCATGCCAAATAAGTTCTTTTCCTTTCTCTTCATCCGCTCCCATCTCATAACGCGACTGATTCACAAGTCAATAAAGTAATCCCAGCTACATTTGCTACTGCTGCCTGCTCATTCATTCCTAGATTTTTACAACTTAAAGGGCCATTTGCTCACCTTACCTGGACATGAAAAAAGCCATGCAAATTGCCTCCAGTTGACAAAATGCAGAGAAAAAGTGAAAGACCAACAGAAAGACTGGTTTGTTGGTAGGTTGGAAGAGAAAAGATAGCTACTTTACTTTTATACTGAAAAAATGTATGTGCTGTCTAAATAGACAATTTAACCTGCTCTTGAACTTCCCAAAAATCATCACACACCCTGCATCCACATGTGAAAGATTCTGGTTGCTTCATATTTGAATTCCTGAGCTTAAACTTTGGTCTTCCGGGACAACTGGGCTCAAGCCCAGGAGCCTGGCATTCTCTCTCTTCCCACATCCACATAAAAAGCAACTGGGACTCCGGTCTTGCACTGGAGACTCTTAACTGTTCTGCATGCATGGAAAAGTGAGTCCCAGAAGCCAAGCTGATGGAAATAAACTATTCTGCCAACTGTGCACAAGAGTGTAGTGCACAGTCAGCTGTGTGGCGTGGGTGCATGCCTGCCTACAGAACGTGAGCTTGAGAGCTGTAAACCTAGCCAGTAAAAAGGAAAAGAGTCAAACAAGAAAGGCGTTTCAGGCCTCACATTTTTTTTCATAATCATAATGTAGTTGATTTCTCTAGAGAAACGGAACTATTTGCCTCTTTCTCCTCAATGGTTAAAACTACATTTCTTGGGAAAGGCTAATAAACTGAACAATAGAACCCTGGAGCCTGCAGAGATTGGGTCCAGTTCGTACAAAGAGAAAACAAAAAACAAAAAACAACCCCAAAAAAGGCCCTCTTCTTAAATTTGCCACAACAACCTCATGCCTAGAACCACAGGAGGAGGCCCACACATAGTTTGGCCATTAATTACGATTTTTGCATCCTTTTGGTGGTATTTTTTGATGACAGGAGCAACTGGAGGAAATCAGAAAACAGAGTTGGGGACCATTCTGAGTCACTTCTTGCTTTCCCTGTCTTCTCTCAGGGGTTGGCAGCCCCTGTACTTATTTCTGCAATTTCCTGAGCATTTTCCATGAAGTGCTGACTTGCAGTCGGCAGTCTGTATCACTTAGAGCAGTATTCAGCATCACAAGGGATCAGATCCTGTAGCTGAATCCAGCCAAACTGGACTTACAACTTGTCAGCAGTAATCCACTGTGAGCAAGGTGACAGAGTACCAAAGATCAGCATGGCTGGATGGTTGGCACATGTGTCCCACATTTTTGGGGCACATGTATGACCGTGTGTTACATTAATACACTCTGACTTAGTCTTACGGTAAAGAACCATCAGCCTCATTCAATCTATTCATTGTGGTTGAGTGCTCACCGATTATCTGTAGGAGTGCAAATACAGCTGTTTGTTAGACATGAGACATTCATTTAGCTCTCTGTATTGTCAAATACATTATTAGCTAATTTATAGTAGGAGAATCTTTACCTCCAGTATGTGTGATGAACCTCATTTGAACCTATTTTGCACCTATTCCATGCCTCAGCTTGCTCTGGGTAATGGGTAGTGATGTGTGCGAGCTAGAAAGAACTGCTCTTGACTTTTATAAACATACTGAGCTTCCAAGAGAGGCAATTAAAAAAAGAAATATGCATTAATTAATTTCTAATTTCTTACTGATAAATGCAATGTATTTCATGTTGATTAACAAAGACACAATGCCCATGAAATCCCACAAAACCATTTTTTTCCCAATCGTGTTTCAGAAAATAAATTTGCTTTAATACTTAGTGTTAGAAACAGCCCAAAATCAGACATGGCAGTCATAGAAATCCTAAAGCACTAAATCGGAATTTCTCTGAAGGGATTTCATCTCAATTTCGTATTCAGCATTATTTCTCACTGGTTTATTTGGTGCACATAAAATTATTAATTCATTGCCATGCTTAATATTGAGAGTGRTGAGTAGCTGGATTTTGAACCAACTTGTCATTGCTGAAAATGTCAGGGCCACTTCTTCAATAGTCATTGAAATCCTTGGTTAAACAATGACAGATACATAGCAAACAAGCAGTCGAAGAAAAGCATGCCTTAAGTCGATGAAACAGTACATAACATCACCTCCCTGTGAGGACAGTACTTATCTCCTTTAAAGAAATCACTCAGATTTTTCAGGTTTAAATAGAAGATGTGCGAAAGGCTGTACCTTCCCTTTTCCATCTAGGTGCCACAGGATATGGGAACCTACTCAAGCCTGACAGGTAGGGAAAAATTCAGATCAGCTGGAGGGAGGTCGGGAGAAAGCAAGAAGGATGACAAGAAACCCAGAGCACATGGACTGTAAGGAAAGACTGAAAGTCTGGTGGTGGTCGAAAGCAACAGCTAAAGAAAACTAGGGGGGGACACGATAACAGTCTGGCTACTTACAAAGGAGTGAAAAACATCTTTTCATGTCCACTGAGGATAAAGGAAGAAGTCATTTCAAGTAAGAGAGACTTAGGTTTAGACTTCAGGGAAAAAATTTCTTGTGATCAAAGTAATGAAACACTGGGATAAGTTGCCAAGAGAAGCTGCTGAATTTCACCCATCAGTGGAGATTTTTAAGAACGTGTTGGGAAGATGCCTTCATGTAGGTATAGTTGTACCCATCAGAAAGGTGGAAGGACAGACCAGGTGTTCTTCTGAAATACAGGATCCCGAGATGCAGCCTATGTTCTATGCTTCTGTTATAGCCATTGTTTTTGTGGTCTGGGAGTAAATTAACCAGCTTTAGATCTGAAGATTTTGAAAGAAAAAAAATGTTACTTTTTTCATATTTTTTTCCCTTCACTTTTAAATTTTCCTCCTCTCCTCTGTTCTTTTCTTTCAGCTCCCTTGAAAAGGGAATGCTCTTTGTCTCACTGCTAGATTAACCCTCCATAATCCTTCTCCTGTACCTGTGCAAAGCTACGCTCTTTTTTTCTTCTGTGTTTCCAGAGTGTGTCCCTGCGAAGTTATACTAAACCCTTGCTTGATTGTGCATTGGAATTACCCAGTTTGCAATGACAGAAGCGATTCTGGTCCTGCAGAAGATGTCAAGATTTGTTCCAAGCTTCCGATCCCTGAATTAGCAAAAGCAAAAATTTTATTATATGCAGCCTCGGCCACCTTCAACTTGGCAGTTAAAGAGGATTCTCTCTTACTGAACTGCTGTGGATTCTTTTAAAAATCAGGCATATGCAAAAACTTGAAGTTATCTGCTGCTCTTCCAAAAGACCCCAGAAGTTTTGTTATACATTTCAATAGCAGTAGAACTCTCTCATTGTACTGGGAAAAGATTATTTACCCTCCTTTTTTTTTTTTCTTTGCATGACAGTTCTCATAGAATACTAAATAATGCCAGCAGGATTTAAAATTGAATTCAGAATTATTTTAATTACCTTAAATGTTTTACTTTTTTTCAAACTAAATGCATAAATAGGATCTGCTCAAACATGCCTAACAGGATGCATTTAAATGCTTCATGCAGATAGGCTGTTCCCTGCTTCCTTGTTTGGTTTGGTTTTCCCTTTCTTCTTTAAAAAAAATCTAGTAGTGAATGAATGAAACATAATTATGCAAATATGCTAAATCCAGTTGACAGGCAGGATGCAGGCAATGCTAAAGCAAAGCTAGTAAGCTGAGGGCAACATCTACATTTCATTATTTATTAGGGGCCAGATATGAAAAGGCATTTGAGCACCCAGAGAGACAGTCAGTCAGTAATATTTACAAAAACACCTAAGCGAGTTAGGTGCATTATTCCTGTACAATTTTACTGATGGCAATGTAGGTAAATTAGTGAGTGAAATTGTAAGCAGTGGCACTCCAAACTTATCTACTTTATGATTCAGCAATCCTATGCGTTTCTCTGAACACAAATCCCAAATGCAAAACAGGTGTCATACCTACGCATACATCCACACTCCTATTTTGTAAAATTACTGTATGCTATATGTAAGGAAAGAACATTTTGTACAGTACATAGAAACTCTACTAGTGACAGTTTTACCTGTTCTTATTGAAATGCTATAGGAAATTATGGATCATGAGCTATAATTTAAGTGGTAAAAACAAAAGTTATTTCCAAGCCTCTCTGCAAAGGTGTGTCATAAATCAGGGCAAAGAGAACAAGACAAAGGGCTTCTGTAGTTAGCATTTCTCTCCTGCAAGGGACTGAAGAAAAAGTAAAAAGAAAAAGCAATGGCACTATTGTTTCTATATGCAATTTATGAAAGACATGTTGGTTTTGACACAGCCACTTACGGATGCTGAGGTTTGTAAAGGGATTTAATCACAAGAATTACATCATAAGGATGTAAGCCTGCATATGTTGAGTTAGGTTGGTAATTATGAATGAATGAAGTGAGCGAAGGATTCCAATCAAAATAAACCTGAAACTTTGTCATTTTTAGCAGTTTGCTATAAAACTCACACGACAAATTTATGCTGGGCCCAGTCTACTGAATAGTCACATTACTGGCTTGGACAATGGATTAAGGAGTACACATAAAACTGGCAGATGGCATCTTTCTAGGAGGGATTCCAAGCACTTGGGAGGACAAGATTAGCACTCACAGCGATCCTAAAATGTTACTGAAATAATCCAAGACTAACAATATGAAATTCTAAGGAGAGCTGTGCTTGGGAAGGAAGAAAATCAACTGAAAATGTAAGGTGGCTAAGCAGAAAAAAATCTGGCAGTAATGGTGAATTAAAAAATCTAATATGTTTGAACACTATGCCGAGTAAAAAGCCCGGTGTCATTCTGGAGTATGTTAAGTKGCATGCCAGAAGTAATAGATGGAGGTCTTTATTCCGTCCTGTGCAGCAGTAATAGGGCTAAAATACACAGCCTGGTTTTGAGCATGGCACTTTAAGAAAAGGCGCAGACAAACTGGAGTGCAGGCAAGAGCAGAAACACTGCTAAGAGGTTTAAAAATGTGACAGAAGGTTGAAAGAAATGGGTTTGTTTAGTTTGGAAAGGAGAAGACTGAGGAGCAATTCAGTAACCATCTTCTAATAYGTAAAAAGATGTTAAAAAGAATGGTCATCGGTTACTCTCCATGTTCACCCAATGTAGGAAAGAAATCACTGGTTTAATTTTTCAAAAGACAGAAAGAGGTTAGATGAGATTAAATAAGATTAGATTAAATTAGACATTGAAGAAAAATCTTTCCAGCTGCAAAGGTTGTTAAGGACTGGAAGAGTCTGCTTTAGGAGCTTCTTTAACCTCACATTTGAAGGCTTCTATGAACAGATTAGACAAAGATCAGATAGATGGTCTGAGTATATTTCACCTTCTCTCAAAGCAGGGAGATTGACTAGCTGACTTTTAAAGATGCCTTTCATTCCTACATTTCTATGATGCTATTGGTAAATTACTTAGAAAATAATATTCTTAAATTATCTTAAATCTATAGCTATTTTTTTAAGTAACTCACTTTAAAAAAAAAAAAAAAATTCAATGCATTCGGCAGCTCTTATTGATCATGTCAGTGTCAGATAGCTCATTTGGGATTTGTGTTCCAGTTTGGAAGGCTCCATTTTAAAAAAAAAAAAATAAATTTTAAAAAAAAACTGGATAAACTCTTTTTACCTTTCTCAGAAAATGAAGAGACAGTTCATCTCCCTTTGAAATAAAAGGCATGATTTATATTGATTACAAGAGGAGATTCTGCGTTGTTCAGGATGGAGATTTGTTGTGTTTCATCACAGAGAAGTGCACTTGGATTGTCATCAGATTTGTAAAAATTGCAAGTCAAAGTTAGYGGGACTGGCTCAGGAAATACCTATTAAATACATACAGCATTATGTGTCTGTCAATTATATGTTCATTTTAAATATTACGATACATAGGTGGGATGCTGTCAAATTAATTTGTTTGCGTGTAGAATTTTCAGAGGTATTTCTAATGGGACTTTATATAACCTTGTCACTGAAGTATTGTATCCTCTTAAACTCATRGAGTGGAATAGCATTTTCAGCTAAGCAAATTCTTTAACTTGCACTGTTTGTGATTGCTCATGCCAAAAATCTTGCTAAGGAAGTAGCCTTATCTGAACCTTCATGTCATGACAGATGCTTTGCAAAGATTAACATGTCTGTAATCTACATGCAAGCCATTTTGTTTGACAACAGTAGGACTTGAAGAAGAAAACTTTTCCCAGGTGACAATGTGCTTTAAATAGACATTAGTAGGTAACATGTTGTAAATATTACAATTACACACGTTTCAAAGGGAGTCAAATAGCCTTTCCTTTTAACACTCAGCCAAGTTAATTCTTCCTAAAATTAAAGACAAATCTTCTGGCTGTTCTTCAGACTTTGAAACGATCTGCCGTRTAGATTCCGATAGGCAGTTACAAATGGGTAACAATAACACCATACAGATCCATGGCAAGAGGTACAGCAGCCTGCTAAAAATTAGGTTTTATGTCTGTGGCTTTTTCAGATCAAGAGCTGCCTTTCCTTCCTTTCTCCCTGTCTTCTCCTTCTCGTAGCTGCTGCATTCAGATCACTTTTACAATAACGATGTTCTCATTGTGAGCATGTGTTTGAGACCTTACTTATACCTTATAGGCTAATGATTGGCTTTGCCCTGCCGAACATGGAGGTGTCAGTAGGTATTAATAATACTGTGAAAGAGATAACAGTATTTCCATAAATTGACCTTCTCTGATGATGACTTCACCCCATTTTCTTCAGTTCAGTTTAATGACTTGAAGAGTGCTCGGTGATGAAACCATTCCCAAGCATAAATTATTCACCACAGGAAAAAAAGAAGTTCCATTTTGCAATTTTCCATCAGTGACTGAGCCTCTGTAGGTGAATTGTCTTCAGGGGCAGAACAATCCTCCCCACCCTTGTAAACTTATTCACATCCTTTTTTGAAACAAGATAACCAAAAAAAAAAAAAAAAAAAAAAANAAAAAAAAAAAAAAAAAAAAAAAAGAGTAAGTAATAAGTAGAATAAACCTTTTCTTCAAAATAAATGTTGACCCCATCCATTTCTGCTCTTAAAAAAATGTATACATGTATAACATGTAGAAGAAAACCCATCTTTTAAAATACTTTTACTGTAGCTCATTAACAAGGAATTTCATTTAAAAGATACAAATAGGAAAGATCAAAGGGCTGGACTAGAACCAACATGACCATAAATATTTTAAATGCTTGACATTACATACCAGACACAAATAAACATAGAAGCAAATTATAGCCTGTATTTCTAAAGATAAAAATACATCCCATCTGCATGTGAATATTTACATATTCACTACTAGCTCGTAAGCTACGTTTCTGAAAAGATGATTTTTCTAGTATCTCCCCATTGCTTGTTGTATCACACCACCACATTCAACTGGAATTTGATGTAGGAAAAAACTCTCAGCCTTGTTGCAGGAAGAATTTTTCCAGGCGGGATGTGCAGGTATCCGCTGCCCTTCCCTGCTGTTGTTCCTGACCCGCTTCCTTGACTTCTTAGATCTGCTGGAGGTGGTGGGGTGGAGCCAGCCTACTGCTGGATGGCACCGTCTGCCACTGACGATGAGAGACGTGCTTGGTGATGAGCCATAAATTCTCAGTCAGCTAATGAGAATGGGCACCATACAGGGGAGCCTGTTGGCAGCTCTGAAAGATGCTTGGTATCAATACAGTGCCTATTTTCAGATTTTTTTTTTTTTGTAAACATACATCGCAGCCTTAGCAGATTAGAAGTGTGCACCTTTGGGGTACAGCAAGGTCTGTTAAAGCATATACACTGTCATGAATGAAAACTAGGCTTGAATTTATGCTGTGTATAGGGTCAAAGAGCAGAGTTTTCGTTCTCTCAGCGCAACTTGTTCTTATAAGAAGCCAGTACAGGATGGAAATTTTTCAGAGATTTTTGCAAATTACTTTCCCATTTAGGCACATTAAAACACCAAAACATTTTCTTTCCTTTTAAGATGTATCCTTTCAAAGATATTCCTTTCCCTAATGCTGTTGGGACACTCATTGTTAAGCCACAAGACAGAAGGTATGATATGAGGAAATAAAAGGAAAGCTGTTGTATATATGCACCATAATCTTCTGATATGCAAGTGAACGTAATCTTATATTAGGAGCTACCTGGCTGCTCCAAGAGGTCCCAAATTATGAAGATCTAAATCAAATCTGGTAGACCATCATTTTTTAGCAATTTGATGGATTTCCTCTTGCTTTTTACCCTTATTACTGTGTAACCACACAGAAGTTGTAATTCCTGAAGAGTCCCAGAATGGTAAATGCAGTTCAGGTCTGGGCACTTGCTGGTTTCTGCACTTTGAAAGGTAATTGAATAGGAACAAGTACAAGTGCAATTGAATATGTAGGCTAGAGGCACTAAGTTGCAGCCTCGAAGAGGTCATGCTGAAATGAATTTTTAAAAAGGACTATAAAATTGCATCTAAGATAGATGGGGTGCAAAAGCAATATTTAAATGAAATTGTTATGGATATAAGTCACTTGCCAGGCATTCTAACTATTTCCAACATAAAATATGTTTTCACTTCATATATAAAACATTGTTATTATTCACATCCTGTGTCATGTTAACATATTAAAACTTAAATGTTTAATGCATATATTAAAATTTTGTGTCATCATTAACACCGCTGATGAATACCCTTTAACAAAAATAATGGAAAAGATATGTCAAGGCAGATAATTTTTACAATTAGAATAAAAATATGTAACTTAAAGTGTGATAAGATAAAACCATTTAATTCAAAGTTTCACAGTCCTCTCTCCTTGCTCATGGGAATCCAACTGCCATTTGTTTTCCTATTAAATGACATTTCAGATACTTTATTATAAACATAAATCACATCTCCTTTTGAGAAGGCAAATGACAAACTAAATTTGAGGTCTGACTTGCATTTCTATGCCCTACCCAAGACTAAATAGATGAGCAGTTGCTTTATAGATTGTATTTGATGGATAAACAAAGAGAGGCAGTAGGTTATGGAAAACATGTCACTTGGAACTGACATCTGCCCTCATAATTCGTGAGTGTCTTACCCTGCCGTGTCACCTCTGCAGACATCAGCTCCCCGTCCTGGTTCATAACATCCAGGGGAAGAGATTTGGTCTTTTTTAAAGTAAAGCTGCCTCTTGTAAAATGCATACCTTTCCTTAATGGGGGATGTTCTGTTTTGTGTGGTCGGGTAGGCAGTGAGAAACACCCTCGGTATCAGGATGGGGTGTGCAGAACGACGTATAGCTGCGTGGGAGCAGGAAGGTGTTGGCACAGAGATGTGATCAGAGAAGGCGTGCGCAGGCTGCCCTTTGTACGGGAATGCCATAGTACGGGTGAGACCACTCCAGCGTCGAGATGCCGCTCGCTATGAGATCACGCTGCAGGTCAGACCTCAGAGAGCTGGCGTGTGCTGGCTTTGCGATCCCTTTGACCTGCCGTTGGTTGTGCTAGGCACTTTCCTAACCAGGAGTGATTGGGCACAGGTGAAACACCACCAGCTGCACAGCAGTCATACCACACGGTCCCAGCTTCTTGGTTGTTGGGTGTGTTTAAATTGAACAATATAAATTTTTCTTCCAGAGAAATTTTTCTCCATCAGCAATGATTTCCTTTCCGGCCAAAGCACGCCTGCCTGATGCACAGGAGGTGTTGGTGACTGCAGTCCATCAACACTTCTCCCATAAACCCACGCAGAGCAAATGCACACACAGGTGCCACCAATGCAAAAATCTATTTGATCTTCACCAGCAGGGTGATAAATCTGGGCTAGATATTTTAAGCTTGTGACATGGTTAGGTTTGTTTGTACCACTTCTAGAGATGCTCTTGGACTCCACTGAATTTACCTGAATTCATGGAACAGGGGTTCACTAATTAAGGCTTTAGAATGGAGAAAGGAAATCAGTTATCTTAATAAAATAGTTGAAACCTACAAGCTGCAGCGYATTCACTTGGAAATCCCTAGCATTTACAGTGCAGCATTTCCAGGTCTTACATTTTTATTACCAGTTTTATAAAGATCAGGGTGTTTGGGTATTTTTTTTCCTAAAGACAGATTCTTACAGTCAAGTGGTTAAAAGATAATCTGCTTTCATTTAAATATGGTGCATTTCTTGGCCATGCAGCTGCAGAGAAAAAATTAAGTATGTGGCTCTTAAGGGTCCACAGTCCGCAATCAAAAAGATAAGCAAAAAAAACTTTAAGCAAATTTTTTTTTTTTTTTTTTTTGTAAACTTCTTGGGTTTTAATCCCCTGTTAGTATTTTGTGACTTGGCTCAAGACTTTTGAAAGCCTGACGTTGGCAATATCAGTGCTCTTGTGGTGTAGAGATATTGTCAGCACATATTTGGAATGACCTGCATAATTCATTCATGAGTAATACATTCAGCCCAAACATCTACTGAAAAAAATCCTTTACAACATCATTCATTTTTATTTAGGTGATGTGTGTTTATAAAGTATAATGAAGAAACACTAACCTCTCTCCATCTTGCAAGACCATAGCATCCTTTTGTGTTTCACCTGTAACTGTGGGTGAGAAAATTAGTTTAGCCTGATTATTAGCCAAATTAATTGTAATGGGGAAAAGAGTGTCCTGCTAGAACAGCAAGAACAAACTTAATCTCACTCTTTTTGTGATGCAAATCAATAAATGGGTTTAAATATTTGCTTTCTGCCTAGTATTTCTCTGTCTTCCACTAGCACAAAATGACTTAGGAACAGCTGTTTAACGATATTTATTTCAGATAGATAGATTAACTGTATTTGTTTCAGAGAGAAAGAGCAAGAGAGCTTTGTAGGSCTTTAAAAATTCCTGTGCATAACTCCCATTTTAGGAGTTCACTTTTAAAAAGCTATCCCTTAATACCTATGAATATTTCCTCTGTCACTTAAAAACCTTTTCCAGTTGGATCTTTCTTAGAAAAGTCAACTCTTGGAATGATTTTGTTATTGTTTTAGGTTTTAGGAACATCAGGAATATTAAATCTGTGCTGGTGAAGTTTGGCTTAAAAAAAAGGTATCTTAAGTCAGCTAATGTGATGCTGGTGTTCACGATACGATACCTTAAAAAAAATCTACAGCAACAACCAAAAAAGAAGTATGTAGCTTTTTCCTCATCTTTTCTGGGATCAGCTGGCTCAATGTTAGTCAATTTGAATTTTAAAAAAAGCATTTTTCTAATGATCAGAGGATGGAAGCAATTTTGAAAGAAGGTTGTTTCTGAAGGAATTCCATGACACAGAAAACGATCTACCAGTAGGTAAGAAAAGAGGAATATTCAGTTCTAATAACTAATGATGAAAATGCCAAGAAATTTTTAAAATACCCTGACATGTAGCAGAAAACATCAGATTCAGATGAATCTGATGAATTCAAGGAATGAGATTCCTAATTACATTTATTGTTTAATATAAAATTTTCTGACACTGAAATCATTCAAGGGAAAAAAGGCTACTTTCTATAAAAAAAACCTCCATCTTGTAAATATCCATTTTAAAATCAATTATGCACAAATTAATAATTTTTAGAAAATAAAATCTTCAGAAAATATATCCTTAGGCTTTGCAATACAAGTGTTACTCCTATAACAATTTCTCTGGAAGCAAGTTAAATTACAATTGTCTTTTACCTTGTCATATGTCTAAAAAGGCACATCTAAAATGTAATGTAAATGTCTAAAAAAAGGGAAAAATAATACCTGAAGAAGTTATGGCAGATTAAATAAAGTTATGTTCATACAAAAGAAAATGCAGAAAATAAATATGACTCTAATTTTCACCTAAGTCTTAGAATATATCTTTTAGAAACAAAAAGGCTTGCATTAAAATGCTGAATTAAAAAAAAAAGAAAACATGATGGAGCTTATAATCATGATATCATCATGAAAATGGGGTGAATATATCAGGAAAAATGTTAACAGTTACACAATTTCACATACTCATGTCTATTTAGGAAGAAGATAACTGTCATTTGAAATACAGCAGGTGCACATCATCAATGACTGAACAATCATGCATATGCATGAAGGTATAGTGCAATTTCGACTTCATAATGTTTTGTCCTGAGATGTAAACAGGGTAGCTTTAAAATAAATCAGGCAGCCTTTGAGTATAAATATTTTTCTGGAGCATTTATATACTAAAGCAAATAATATTCTAAAAGTGGATTTCAAAGGACCGTAAGGGAGATACAATCACCATATCTTATTGAATTGGGTTATGTATTCCCTTAGATTGTATTGGAAAATCCCAGTATACATGACAATACAAATTAAAACAACTGCGGTTTTACCCATTGCACTGCGAACAGATACCTACTGCAGTCAGTGCTGACTACCAAAGTGGTCAGTTTAACACACTGGGGCGACTGAGCTAGGGTGGTGATTTCCTCTTCTCAGTGTGCAGCTCTATAGTGTTTCACAAATCACTGCTCCRTAACTGTTTTCTACCGCTGAATTTCAAAACTGCCTTCTGTATTCATCTGTATATATCTTTATGGAACCAGATACACATAATACAAATCTCAGCATCTTAAATACAGTCGTGCGTGCCTGGCCTGATGACAACTGCCCTGAGCGCCTGGCAGCTCCCACTGCTGCCAGTGACAGCAGCTGAATCATCAACGCAATTTTGGAGTCAGCTCAGGCACCAACATGGGCAGCCTCTGCACAGGCAATTTGGGCAGACGGGGGACCGTGCTCTGGTGATGACACCAACTAGCACAAAATGCCCCGTTTTACCTGAAGTCATACCTAAGCTCTCTTACCCTCTAAAACAGGACAGCTGCGTGCAGACAGCCCACTGGAAATGGTCTGTGCCCCCCAAAATCTCCTGAAACATGCCTAGGAATTGCTTGGGGTGGTATTGGCTGGCGGTGCTAGCAAGTCCAAAGCCATGGAAAAGCCCATGCTAACAATTCAGTAGCACAGAGGATCAAGGTCCAGTGCTAAGAAATATTCCCTGGCAGGTTTTAGTTCAACAGTATGAATCTGGCTGCAGAAACCACCTTTACTTTCCTATTATTAAAGATGTAGCTTTTCTTCAGCAGCCACGGGAAAGCAAAACCAGAGAAAGAGTATTCAGGTAAGATGAAAAGCTGCATTTCAGTCCCTAATGGTAATAGACACTCAGAGCATCTCAAAGATTTTTTCGAGACACTATATATTTTACTCACACTTTAGGCAGGCCAGTGTTTCTGTGGCAAAGCTCTAACCAAACATCACAGTTCAGCCTCAGAATAAATGAATGTTCATTAAAAACTGTSACATATAGCCAAGTTCGGGTTTATTTTTATAGAAATGTTTACTCAGCTAATGAACTGCAAATTAGCATTTAATGATGGAAGGGTGACACAAAGTCCTGAATACCATCAAAATAGAAAATAAAGGAAGGAAAATCACAAAACACTGTTTCTGATGAGATGAAAAGCAAGATGCATAGTGATTTCAACTAGTCAACGGTTGTCAAGGCCAACAGGCTGAGCTGCTCTAAACACCTACAAACAGGGGTGGGAAAAGTGCCTTCACGTGACCTTTTCACACGCCTGAAGCTTCCTTTACCAGGCGTCTCATGAGCTTGGTGTGACTGTTGTTTTAAAAGGTTGAGCTCAAATAATCAGTTTCAAAGTTTAGGTTGTTTTCCTCTTTCCAGAAGAGCAGTCGCTGCCCGTTATTTCCTCTGGGGCAGGTGCCAACCCCACATCAGCGGGGCCGGCTGTCCTCTCCAGAAGGCTTTCCCAGTGAAAGGTAGGCTGACCACCCTAATGACGATAGCTGCCACTTCCACTGCTCGCAGTGAGGAAATTCAGCATGACTCAGGGTGGGGGGCCCTCTCCTGATTTCCGTAGACAGAGATTGCAGTAGTAGGCAAGAAACGAATGGGGGAAGCAGAAGACATCCTGGAGCGCCAAGGGGAAAGTACTTTGAGAGTGGTTGAAGTGGGTTGAAGGGATGGGTCTGACGGGACTGTGAGAAAAGGGGGCATGAACAGGAGGCATGGGGGAGGGGTGTCAGAAAACAGACAGCATGCGTGTAAGTGTAGGGTAAAAGAGAGTGTGAGGTGTCCAGGCAGAATGTGGGGTGCAATCTGTAGTCTAAAAAATAATTGCACTGCTAAGCCTCTAAGAATAATTGCACTGCAAAGCCTCTGATGATCGTGAGGTGCTAATGTATATCAATTGCTAATATGTACAGATATATGTAGACGTTCTTGTAAAATATACTTATCACTGCTGTATTAGTAGGTAATACGTATACACTACATAATACATAACTACTTGCTTATATATATTTATGTTTCGTGATTTTCAGGGTTTCGGCAGTACAGGGTGTTAGGGCAGTAGAACTGATCCACTCTTCCTCCATTGCCCACTAAACAAGCAGAAAAGAAAGCTCTGCACTCTGTTTAACTGTCCTTGCAGGCTGACAGTAAAAGGTAGAAGACGCCTGTGGCTTAAAAAAGCTGCCCAGCCTGGGGACAGGGCAGTCATTTCACCTCCAGTACACCTGAGTATGGTACTAGAGGCTTTTTCACATACAGCAGTGTGAGCTGTCTGGAGGCCCCAAAATGTAAAATGCAATGCGGGGTTGTAGCCATTTTCCTTGTGTCCATAGGCGTTTTAGCCGGTTGTCTACCTATGTATGGGGATATAACCACATACAGCATACAAACACATATAGCTAGCTTAATGCCTGCCAAGCTTGAATAAACACATATATATAAAGTATTTATTAAGGGAGCTATTGCCTCTTTATCTCCTTTTGCATTTTAATAAAACCATCCTTTCTCATTGAAGTAGCTAATTACATAGAACATATTAGTAAGTTTCACCCATCCTACTCTAAATTAACAAACGTTAGATTGCTCTGACCAGGAAGACCTTAAGAGTGTTCCCCCACCCAACATCATTTCAATTCATCTTTATTTTACTTTGCTAGAAAGTGTGTCTTTGTAACTCGCGGTGCTGGGCGACGTGCCCTGCTGTGACATGAGACGTCGGGTTCTGTCAGTCACGTCAACTGATGTGACGTGACGGAGCCTAATATGATGGGACCAATGCCCTGCCGAATGCGTACTGTGTCACTGTGGTACTCAGAGGCTGGTTTCTCTGAGAAGAAATACAGCGGAGGAGGCCAGGCTTCCCATGGTAAATAAGGCTAAACAATTTTGTCAATGAAAATGCAATCAGGTGTTTGCTGCATATGCATGTATAAGTAGCATATTGGGTTTATTTTGCTTTTCTATTTGTTTGCAATGGCACTTTGATGATATCCGGTCATGAATTTCGCACAAGTTGTCTGTCCATCCTATTAAACCCCACCTAGGGTCTATCTGAGAGCRGGACTGAGTGCTGCCTCTTGGAGTGCTGTTCTCCTTGGGACAAATGCTGTTTCTGGAAGGCCCATGCACTCCTCCCTGGTGGATGCCACAGTCGAATTTGAAAGTCTCCTCCTGCAGTCGCTCCATGTTCAGAGCCAACAGCCATTGCTTTTGCTAGCAGCTTTTCACACCAAGCCCACCCTATGCCCCCGAGCCTCAGCCACGAAACCTCTTGAGGTAGCTTGTCCTAGTGGTAGTTCCTTTCAGAAGGCAAACTAGTCTATGCAAAAGCACCATAAAGTTTACTCAGATCTTAAAAATGTTTTCAGAAGACTTCCAAGGAAATAAACCTAGTAATCACCCATTAAACCATCAAATTTAGTATGAAATGTTGGCTTTTAAGGATATGGCTTTCTCTACTCTTTTGGCAGTGCCAGCTCTCAGATCTCTGTACCTTGTTCCCTCTAGCAGTCCTCCCACATGAGGTAGCCACGTGAGCTGGTGAAGCCCAAAGAAGAAAGCAAGTCAGTCCTGTCCTCATAATCTGCCAGTAGTACAGCTCCCAGTGAAACTGGATGGGTAATGAGAGTAAATTATGTCTTCCTCAAGCCAGCTCCAGGTGATAGCTCAAGCTAGTATTATTTATATCTTTTGGCTAAGTGCTCCACTCTGTGAAATGTTGACCATCCCAACACTGCATTACCGCTAGTTTCACATTAGCAATCTTAAAGAATTGCTCTGGCACTATGCAGCTATTTCAGTTTAAGATAAAGCCAATTTTATGACAATTTTAAAAACAGCTTTGTTTACATGGGTCACCTAAATCATAGTGAAATTGCTAATTAGCTTTTCACTCCAAAAAAACCCCAGTTTCTGTACATATTGGTTATGGTAACATGCACCACTGTTTATTATTCTCAGAGTGGAGTACTCCAGTAAATAGCATGCAGCAACGTTGTGGGAACAGGGAAGGCCCTTTGGGTTACATACAGACATGGGTGAAACATCTTGTCTCAGAACCCACAGAAATGTATAAGAAAGATGGTATACGTCTTCTGGCACAATTCCCCAGGAACATGTCAAGCTTGCTGCTATTATACAAAGGCTCATTTAAAAAAAAAAAAAAAAAAATCAATTTTTATGTAGCTAAACAATCAATTTATGCTTCCACTCACAGTCAAGAATCTCACAGGTACTGTATGTTCCATCACTATAAAACTTTGTTTTTATTTTACTTTGGAAACTACCAGCTTAGAGCAAGGTGGACCAAGCACATAGAAGAGAAAAGTAACCCAAAAAAGCTTGCTTTTAAAGAAAACACCATCAGGGTTGTTTGTTGCTAGTACAAAAGCTGTTATCTTGGTAGAAAACAGAAAGCAAGCTGGGTGGAGGAGCAGGGAGAGAGAGAGAGCGCAAACCTAAGAACTGGAGCTTAAAAGGGGCTTGGAAGGTATGCATTTCCACAAGCAAAATTCACAAAGCTAAGTCAAGTTCCACCTACAACAAACAAGAGAAGTTGCGTGTCCAGGAAAGCCAGTCATAACAGTTCCAACATTGAGCTGAGTGGCAGAGAGGTTATCAAAAATGAACTAAAAACAAATGCCGCATAGAGCATGAAATCTGCTTTCACTGCCATATGTAGCTGCCAACCTGCAGCCTTGAGTCAAGCAGCTTTTTAAAACTCTTACTTGGAGCCAAGAAACAGATTCTTGTACTTAGGACCATAAATTGGTCCTTTGACTGTAGATGACTGTCTCATTCCTCCTGATGGGAAGATGAGCCGGCAGGAATGGCATTCCTCCTGGGAAGTAAGTTCAAACACTTTCAAACTGGGGGCAAGGCTCAGGTTTCCCAGTCATGTGCAAGAACTCCAACCTACTAATCAAATCCCATTTTCCAACAGGCAGACTTTCCTTTTCGACTCCACCACACCCCTTTCCTCTCAGGCCTTCACACCATGTTTCTGAATGACAGTGACTACGCACTGGGGTAATGACAGTGCTGCTGGGTGTGCACCTACCTCCCCGGGCCCATCATGAGGTTCAGATGTTGGTAGGTAAGGCTGCGAAGCCCTAGAGGGCTTAGRCTCCACAATGCTCCATCCAACTAAGATAAGGGCAACTCTGCACACATGTGGTAACATCACTTTAAGGCTATAAATAAGCTTTGTGGTGTAAATATAGGCTCCTGGATAGCCTCTCCTTCCCTTAATAGTTAGGCAAGGTAATTGTTATTTATTTTTTAATCATTCTCTTTGATTTAATTGCCTATATGCTCCCTAGGGTGCATTTTAATTACCAAACTGCTACTTTGGATCCTGGCTAAGTACTTAAGCATAAAAGTGAGTCTTGAAATTCAGGAAAAGATAAGTTCCTCATTGCTGGACAACAGCTGGCAGCAGCCCATAATTTACAATCCAGGATTTACAAGGTACAGGCRAAATTTTCTCATTCACGGCATGAGTGGAGACAGGTGCTGATTTACACGGGCATGGGGAGAAGGTTAAGAGGGCTGCTGACGTCTACCTATTTCCTCATCAATATGCACAGATGGATGTGGTAGCTACGCTCCAGCAYGTGTGACAATCATGGTGCACCAGAAGAGAAAAAGAGGGAGGAAGAAGGGCCCTGTCCCACCTGCTTTTCTACACCAGTTGCTGGAAAGAGCCCAGCTTGCAGGCAGGGGTTTCCAGGAAAGGGCTGTCACTGCCAGCACGGCTCCATGGGGCACTGGGAGCAGGGCTGATAGGTGCCAGCACTGCAGCTGCTTGCTCTGGTGCTCCAGTACTGGAAGGGGAGACGGCAATCCTGTACGCAGGGCACCGTCAGAGCATCGTCAGGCCGACTCCAGAGAATGAGGAAATATTTCTGCTGTGGACAGGGTCTCTGACAGGGTGCAATGAAATCACYGCCATCTGCGACGGCTGAAATAGCTTTGGGAGATGTCTAGGAGGAGGGTCACTGGAGGGAACGGCCGTGCCTTGGCAAGGAGATGAATTGCATGATCTAATAGGTGTCTTCCACCTCCAGTATTTATGACTCCCTGATTATTGGTAAGGAATGAGGTAGAGGAAGAGACAGCAGGTGATGGATTAGGATGCTACTTAATTTTCATTACATGTCTCTTCAGCTGGAAAACGAGGCCTTTTAACCGTGCCCATGCAAGCTCCCTGCTAGAACATCCATTGCGGGTTGTTCAGTAAAAATGATGTTGTTTAGACACTTAAGCATACTTCCTCACACTTTGTGTGAGTGGCRGTTAAATGGTGCTATTATGTTTATATCTGGCAGTTAGGCACTTGCATTCTGTTTATGTGGAGAGATCAGTAGCCCCGATGTGATAGGCAGTACTGCAGGGAGCCGTAAAGATGCTTCTCTCGGGGTAGCTTGACTGGTCTTTGTTCACAGCAGGATAGCAATTATAACCATAGAATTTAAGGGGAAAATATAAAAAATAACAGTCAGTTAGTTACATTTTTGCAAGGGAAAAGAAGATTCCATAGCTTGATTAGTTTCAAGGCCTTCTCAGATAAAATTATTTTTTTCTTTCTCCTATTATTTCTGAGACACTTGACTCTTCGTTACAAGTGATAGAACAACTTCAGGTCTTGCTATATCCATTCATTCTGAATAGCTTTTCCCTGTCTCCTCGTATATGTGACTCCTCCATCAGTTTCAATCTTGAAGCAATATCATGTAATAATAGAATAAAATTTACTTACTTTCGTCTTTCTGTGTGCATATAGGCCCCAAATGCTTTGAGGAGGAGGGGAAAATATTATTTTGTCTGGGACTTTTAACAGGCAAAAGAAAAAGTGTAAACAATTATATTTGAAGTGTGGACATTGTACATAAAATAATTACATTTCATGGCTTTTCCTTTTGGGGAAAAAAATTGCCATTATAAAAGCAGTTTCCATGGGGTGAAATTTTCAAAAGAGCCRAGCATCCACAATTGGGACCAGATTTCTAGAAGGCTTTAGCTCTGGCATAGAAATAAGTGGCCAGATGTCCAAAGAGCTCTAAACATTAGATTGTGAGCATTTATAAAAATCTGGCCTGTATTTAAGAGCATAAATGGGAGCTGAGCTCTTTGGAAAAATCTAGCCCCCATGCTGGGTGTTGAGCTGGCTTGAAAAAAAAAGTCTGGGTCTGAGGCTGTTTTGGTGGGGGGGATTGTTTTTTGTTTTGGGGGTTTTTTGGTTTTGTTTTGTTTAGGGTTTTTTTTCTGTTGTTTTTAAAAGAAAACTGATCTTGCATGTCATTAAGTTGTTTATTGGTTTTGTGGAGCTTTTCACTTCTAAGCACATATTTCAGTTTTGCCATCCAAATAGTCCAGTTGCCTTTAAGCAATATTGATGTGCTTAAAATTAAGCATGTGCTTTGCTGGGCTGAAGATTGAATTTACCATTTGAAATCCCACCCCGTTTAGCTGTGAGATGTGTACTGTCTTTACCAACAGGCCACACGCATGGAGGAGGTGTGATTGAATGGTGGCCAGTCACTGTAAAGCAAAGCTTATCTCAATGGCTGTGGCAGCGTAACTCTGACAGTGTCCTCGCAATAAGCTCTCCTGATAACTTCTAAATATTGCAGTTGAGCGACAGATAACATGAGAAAGTTCTTTTAGATAACCTATTGACAACATTTCTTCTGGACCTGGACAACAAGAGCCAAGTAGGCCAGCAATGGCAATTCATATTTACTGAGCTCATTATTTTCCAAACTTTTAGGGAGCATTTGATGGAGGTGGAGTTGGACAAAGACTCCAGGCAGTTCTTCAGTTTTCTGAACAAGGCTCAGCATTACCTGGGGTAAGCTAGGCTGCATGCCCTATAGCCTGTATTTTGAGGYTTAGAGAAGGCCTCCATATTGTTTCATCCCAAAATAAATTCTCAGCGTTTTGCCCTGCACCTCCTTGGAATAGTTATGTGGCTCTGACTGTGATCATTTGTCTGAAAAGTACAGTATTTCTCACAGTCTGCGGAAGCAATTCATATATACATCTGTAGCATAGCACTGCTTCAGAGGATGAGAGAGTATTAGAGTACTATACAATATATAGGAAACSCCTTTTAAAGATGTAGAGATGAATGCAATCCTTTCAGGAACCATATGTGGCAAACACGTATATCCTGATGATTTGGTCTTCTGGCAATAAAGAAAATTTTACCCRTAGGAGAACTTCATCATATATAAAGAGGAGCTCTAGAGGATGTACATCTTACTACTTTTACCTAATCCTTTTATATATTATTCTGAAAACAATCATAAAATAGTTGGAATAGAATATTTTGTGCTGTAARTTATAGAATTTCTTTTTGTTTAACCTGTGGAGGGCACTTAATGTCAGTGATGAGCCCAAGTCAGGGCTTCAAGAAGGTTTCTGTGTCAACCCAGCTATGGATCTCTGTCATGGGACACTCTACCCCAGCAGATCCAAATGCATCCAGATTGTGGGAGTGGTCAGGGTTGGATCTGTTCCTGGATGCACGCTTTTCAAAGCAGACGTTCCCGTTCCACGGCTCCACTGAAGTCACAGGAATGGACGGACGCTTGGTCTGCCCATCATTCTGATTAAGAGAAACTAAGGTCCAATATTTGTCCGTGTGTTTTCCCTTGTCACATTACTACACTGCCCTCCCTCTCTCTCCCCACTTGAAATGGACCTATACCAAAAGAAACAGGATACTTGTATCTGAAAAAATTATTATTCAGGCTGTGAAGTCTTTTCAGAGAGTTGTTCTAATGAACGCTAAAAATGGGCAGCCTCCATTCCCTCTGAAGCCCAAATGTTGGTTAGGGCATTGAAGGGTAAGGTAGTATATCCTCTATTTCTTTTAGAGGAATATATATCTACTTTAGGTATCAATTCAGCTTCGGAGAATAATTTAGTCATACTTGTAAATGGCATTCCAACAAAAAAAGTCATCAGATCTGGCAGCATTGCATTGACTTATGGAAAACTAAGGCTGACTTGCTGGTGTTAAAAATGTTAACCCTTTTCCAGGAGCTGCTGATGCCAGGAATCTGCTACAAGTTGCCATGAAGGTGGGGGGAGACAGGGACACAGAACTGCCTACACGATAGGCAGTTCTTTCAGAAAATCACAGCAAAGCTTGCTTTGAATATTACATCCTATATAGAAGCCTAAAACTGTTATTAGGTATTGTAAAGCCATGGACAACTGCTACTGTACAAGATTGTACAGGATTTCAGGTCAGGCGGTCTCAAGGTTAGCTGATGGATGAGATAAACACCTCTCATCACTATGCTGGATCAATCCTTAGTTAAGTGCTAGATTTATGACAGCTGCTCCCATCCATTTTCAGATTCTCTCATTGTTTCTGCTTTGGCCCAGGGCCAAATTAAGTTGTTCTACTATAAGTCAATGTTTAGAGCCCCAGGTCCTGGAGTAGAAAGTGATTTCACAATCTCTGCTCTCAATTAAAAGAAAATACTAATTTTGTAAATTCAGTGTTTGTCCGTGTATATCGCATACTGCCTTCACATGTCCAACCCCTGTTCTCATGGCTTTCAAACAATGGATCACTGCAACATGTAACTGACTGGAATATTTTCTGGAGCTGACATGACCTAATTCTTAATTCCTAATTCCCCTCATCCCAACTTGTGGGAACAGAAAGGTAAGAAAGGGAGGAGAAGCGTGGTTCTGCCACAGGTATCCTATTCTGCTCCACAGCTGAAGCCACCACATCTCACAGCCCCCATAATGTTTTGAAAGTGTTGCAGTGTTTTCCTTCCACAGAAAACCTGAAATTTCATGGGCTACCAAGAATCTGAGCAAGTAGGCAGCTACTGTGTTGAAATGCCACCCAGCTGTGGGTGCGACCAAGCTGTGACCAAGAGGTCAGCACCTCCCAACATCTCCACACCTGCCAATCTCAGAGCTAAAGAAACCCACAGGGAACGATTTTTCATCTTCTGCATAACCTTCTGCTGGGAGCAGATTTTTCCAACAGAAAGTTGTTAAGAATTTCCATACAGCTTCATTTTCTGTCCATCAGTGGCACCATGCAGTCAGACTGCTGTGTCAGGCAGCTACCATGAATGCGTATCTTGGAGCTCCACCAAGGCTTTTTCCCACAGAGAGATTGTTCAGTTCTGCTGGAGGTACTGAACAACACAGTAGCTCTTGCCAAAACATTTCCTTGTACATTTATTTAGCAATGTATAAAATGTCTATTCCTCTAGCATTTATCCACACCTATTCAGAAATTGCCTTTTTTTTTCTTTTAGAAATATATTGTCAGCGGTGAATTAAAAAGACTAAAAGTGTTGCCTAGTCTAGCTGTGGATAGAACAGCATGAAACAGAAAGCATATGCAAAACTAATGCAGCCCGGCACTGACAGCTGGACTAATCATCATCATAAAGGTATTGAGCACGCAAGTCTTTCAGGAGATGGGTCAATAAATCTAGGCACACTTTTTTAACCCTGTGTACCACAGAAGTTATGTCCATGCTGACCTTCTATGACCTGGAAAGAAAAAATCTGGGTGGAGCAGCAAGATTTCCTATTTGTATATCCCAATCCACTGACCCCCCTCAAAAAATCCCTCTAGTTAGACAGGGCAACCATTACTGTGAACTCTCAGACAGAAGCAGAACCTTTCCAAGCAATGCTTTGCAAGTCCAAAGCATGCCTTTAAGTAGGAGGAGCAGCCTTCTCTGCCTCTCTTACTTAATTCCTTGCACAAAACAATTACTGTGGGCAAAGTGAACTGCAATCGCGAGTTCTGAATTCAATAGAATTTCCAAATCCAGAGCAAAGTAGTTCTGCTCTCAGGCTAAGAGCCTGGTAATCTTCACTAAGGAAAAATCTTGATCCCTCAAAGGCCTGTGAATAGTACCATGGCTGAAAATTTTCCAGGGTTATTAGTTTCCCGTCTGAAAACATAGATTCACTGATGTAAAAATATCTTGAAAGACAACAACATAATGTATCAAGGCAATAATGCAAAAAAGTATACTTAGCTTTCGTCAACATAAAGCAATTTGATAAAGTCAAATAAATTTCCAAAATGACATTTATTGGAGATTTCAAACTAGGATTTTAATTTATTTGAGATTTATCTGGGATTTCAATCAGTGTCCCAATCTGAGCTGAAAGAAAATTTCAAAAGATTAGACTCTTGCATGGAATTTTCAGACTAAATTCTCAACACTAAGAATTACTGATGGAAATAAAGTTATTCCTATGTGTAGCTGGGCAGTACTGGGGCCTGCTAGAAACCAACAGAAATGAAGCACCTAAATACTGCCGTAGATTAGTCTCTTTAGAATGGGGAACTCATCTGCTTCTCCTGTGCTTTAATCTGCCATTGTCTTTAAAGGTGTCTTTAAAGGATTGAATGTATAAATAATGATCACGTAACGCACTGAATAGGCAGTCACTTACTGGGTGCAGTCTACCCAGTCACTTCTAGCTGGGATGCCGGTCCTGAGTATTTGAATTCCCTCTTTTGCCTTTCACCCCCTTCTTCTCTGCCAAGTTGTAATTTCCATACTGGTTTGTATCAACAGTGGTGGGAATAACGTTTCTAACTGCATCTCCACTTCTATTAAAAACAAACGTTTCCACATAAATCTGCTAATGTAAGGCATGGTATTCCTTACAATTTTTTCCCTGTTAATGATGAAAACAAATGAGTAAGATTTATCTCTTTGACAAGTCATGTGGGTGTGAATCTTTAATTAGCATATAACAGGTTTAGACTTCAAGTCCCTATAGGCGTGGGAATCACTTAAAGAAGAAAATCCCACTTGGTAAATCTCTGGCTCAGGAAGCCAAGAATGTTATTTTAAGAGATACCTGTAAAGATGAAGATTGCAATCTTCATGCATGTCAAGGTAAAAAAGCAAGCTATTTCATCTCCCAGAAACTCGGTGACCATACTTTGATGACAAGCCAGATGGCAGCTGTTCCCCAAGCCTGGTGCCAAGAAAGATGATTGGAGCTGCAATTTACCTTCCGTGGTGAAGCTCAATGCTGGAGCATACCACAGCTGCGAATTTGGCTGCTGCCAGTAGGTGTGTGCACAGTTGGTTTCCTCCCAATTTGGATTCATCAGGTAAGAGGCTGTATCAGTACCCAGCAATTATGAAATTGGCATGCATTGGATTGTTTACTCACAGTAATATTCCTACTGGACTTTATTAAAACACCATCTGTTGTCAGTGCAGACAAAGAATCAAACCAGAAATATCCAGAGAGAGAGAGAGAGAGAGAGTGTGCATGTGCACGTGCACGTGTGTGTATGTTCAGCTGTGTTGCAGGATCAGGTCACATTTCATATTCTCTTTTCTTCCTTCCTCTTCCTTTACAGGTAGCTTTTCATAATATGCCTACATTCCTAATCAATATTTCCCCTCTCTTAATTCCACCTAGAAAATAAAATGACATTGGAAAAAAATTGTGGTCAAAGTGGAGTTGTATCTCTGTGAGTCATGCTGGAATGGAGACAAATGAGTCTTTGCATATGGGTGGAACTCAACAACATTAGCTTTACTACAAATTAAAGCAGAAATGGTTGAAGAAGAAGTCATCTGACTGAATGATGTTCAGTTAGAACAAACTTCTGAGTTAATGTGTAGTATATAGGGTGAGTAATAAAGGATATCTGCCAATAATAATATCTTTAGGGCTTGAGAAAAAAAGGGACTAGCTTTTACAATCAGCTGTTTTCTCTTGCTTTCTTTTTTTTTCAATCTTTCAGATGGGGATCAGATATTCCTAATACACAGCTGGTCTCCACAAATGGCCAAGTATAATTTCTCATATACCAGCATATAATTCCAGGTGAAATTAATTAGTTGGAATTCTTCATCAGGTAACACACTAATAAAATATGATGCAAGTAATTAAAAATGCAAATACAGGGAAGAGAGCAGTAAAACTTAGATATGTCATTTCAGTCCTACAAAAAGGCATCTGTCAATTTAGATCTTTAGTGCATGCACACACACACACACACACACACACACACACACACACAAAAGCCTTTAAAAATAAAAATGTAAACAAGTCCCAGTTCACATCGTAAGATTAAAGCTGTAATAAAGGGAGAGAACACAAGCCAAGAACACCCCCTGGGAGAAGGAGGAAAGTGTGTTAAAATGCTTAGGTTGTTTATGAACTAAGCGTTTGGAGATCTCTCAGTGCTGAATGAAGGAGTTGGGGTATTTTAGAGGACCCACAGGGAGGTTGTTTACTACTATAGGGAGTCACTAAAGCCTGTTTTGCTCAGCATACCCAGCCATCAGAAAGAAAACATTAGTCCTGATATAAGTGAGCACAATCTACCACCTGCAATGGGATTGTGCGTAGTCAAAAGGGAGGGGATTTGCCCCAAATATGAGCCCGTCTGTTGCATTATTTAATTTCATCTACACATGGGCCTAAGTTCTTCCCTAAGTTAAAGCCACAAAACCTGACATTGCAGAAGTTTGACTCTGGGCAGAGTAAAGCATAATTTCCATGACTAAGGTATAATTCCCTTTCCTCTGTTTTCCTCCTCATCGTCACTGCTCATCTACCGAATGACTTAAGCCCTGAGCCACGCATGTGCACTCTTGTAATCTACTCTGCCAAGCCCAGGATGGACCCGGTGCATTAAAGCAGCAATTTCTCCAACAGTATGTGCCCCCAAAATCTAGGCCCTTGTTTTTTGCAACCCACAGAGGACTAATCTCCTCAAGTTTGTATCAATGTTCCTCAAATCAGGAGGTTACAGGACTTTACTTTTGTGCTTTAGTTTTATTTATTTATTTATTCTCTTAATGGGAGGAACGTAACATTTTGCCTTGATTTATGTCCTGTGAAGAACTTTTTTTTTTTTTAATCCATTGCATCCTTCAGCACATCCAAGGAGCAGGTTTTTAACCATGCACTTTTCCGCTGGTGCAACTAAGATGTGAGCTTTTTCTCTCTTTCCTCTTGCTGGTAATTTTGGCCAAAATAGCGTGCTCCTCACCAGTCTCAAAACCCATTCTGCCCAATGGCTTGGAGCTGTGGAGTTCAGCCTCCCATAAGGTCAAGGCCAGCTCCACAGGCGGCAGGACCAGGTGGGTTAGGAGATAACACAGACGTGAACTGTCTCCTGGGACCAGCCCCTGTAAAATCAAAGCTCCTACTCCCATGGAGGAGGCCTTCCAGAGAGGCAGAGACCAGAGTGATTTTGCAGATGTTCAAGCTGAACCACAAACCAGAGCTCTGATTTAGGTTTCACAGGCCTGGGAAATGCTTGAAAGGAATACCAAATAGTGACTCACATCAGACTTTCTTATACAGACCAGGTGAAATGAGGAAAAGTAGCAGGATTCATACCTGTCCCCAACACCTAGCCCTTTTCAGCCTCAGACATTCAAGGTTTATGAAATGGCAACGCTTAGAAAAAGGAGGCACTTGGATCAGTACTGCACCGGTTAGACCAGGTGGACTCCCACCCTTCACTACATCACGAAACATGAAATATCTTTAAGCTACTTAAGTGGAATCTCTTAGAGGGAATACAGCACTCACAATCTGACCTTCCAATGGCTTATTCTTCCCGAATGCTAACATTTGAAATGTGGATTTAAGTGATTTGGAGGTCTTCAATTGCTCTGATAATACTTAAAAGCAAAAGGCAAACTTCCCAGTAATGCCAACCTCTCTGAAGGAGGAGAAAGACGGTTCCCATCGCAAAGTACGTTTTTATTCTGTGTATCCATTCAGCCTCCAAGCCTCCTCTATGGGGGTGGCGGGCAGGGGAGAGGGGAAGAAAAATAAGTAAATACATAAAACGAAGCTGCCAACTGTTCCACAATGGAAAGGTTTTTACGATCCACAAGTCCATCAGGAATTCAACAGAAGCAACTAATTACAAGAACCAAACAATCCTCCTCCCCCAAGTGCAGCATGCAGAAATGACCTGTTAGAAAGACGGATGCCAAATATGTTTGCCAGCAGCAGGGCCAGGGTTTGCCCCGTGCTGGAGCTGGAAGGGCACCGCTGGCACACGCGCTGCCTCCCGCCCTACCTGTGCATCGACATTTCCAGAATAGTCTGCCACGCTGTGCAATGCAAACATGCTGAGGCTGTATAACATCTGTGCCAGCACTTTTGCATCCTTATAAATCATTTCCCAGCTCTTTCTGGGGCAACAAGGAAGAAAATGTTGGCATATAAATGTAAATCACTGTATGTCCTCTGGAATAGAATAATAATTGTGTTGATTTACCAGCCATGCACTGTTCCTGGGGACGGATGGGAAGTATTGGCAAAGAAAGGTCTCTACTTCCAGCAAAAGAACAGATTTGCTGAACTACACAAAAGGGGTTGGAATAATCAGAGATGCTTCCGTCTACAAAATTTGTTTCCTGTTAGACTGAGCATGAGAGCTTCACCTTACTGCAGGTTGAAATGTAATTACTTCACCTCTGGTCATGTCCAAAATAAAAGTGTACAGGGACGTTGTTGAATCAGTTACATGGTGAGCACATAAGGGCAAATTTTTCCCTCATATGTGGGGTTGTGGATACCTCTGAAGTCACTGGCTGCATGCATTCCCAGGCAGAACTGAGGCATTCTGACATACTGAACAAAATGTGTGAGTAGTCCAAAACTGCAAAAGCATTGTCCCAAATAAGGAATTCACCACACTGAATAAATTACAGCTTACTTACTTTCCCTACCTTAAAACCCAAATAGGAAAACAGCTCAATTGAGGTCAATGATAAAACTCTCACTGGGACCAAGGTTTCACCCATCAAATCTAAGGTCACTTTGTGACTACAGCTGTGAAGCCTATGACCTACTTCACAGGGTTTTATGCATTTTTTTTTCCCCTCAAATTTTTAAATAAAACAAGCTCACTATCATGTTTAATCTCTCACCACCTACAAATTTATCACCAAAAGAACACAATTATTCTAGCACACAATAAGAGCGTAAACCTAAAGCCACACTGATGGAATGAAATGCACACCAGTCAATTCATACTTTCTCATTACCTTCCAGCAAGATCACTTTGTTTAATTTTCCATACCGTATTGACCACACTAAAGTAGGTAAAGCAATTTTACAAATGTTTCAGGATTTTGTGGGAGGTTGCCAGACTTCTTTTCTTATATGACAGTTAGGTGATGCTAACACTTACTATCAAGACATACACTGATATTTCATAATAATACTATTCTCCCAAAATTTTCTGTCTGTATACTGCACCCGTACTTTATGAACACACAATCACTCAAACACAGAGTCTGGTACGTTTCATCGTATTATCTGTTCCAAGTATACTGCTGAAGCTGAAAATCTTCTGTGAGTCACCTTACACCGGGGGGTCCGTACACTCCAGAACACAAGCAGAACTGTATGAAAAATCACGTGATACAAAAGTTTTGTTCTAGGGCATCTAGAATGCAGTTTAAAAAAATATATGTAATACCACCTGTGAAATAACATGTTGTATTTCAAAGCAATACTGTAGCATTAGTCTGAATACTTTAAAAGTATTTTTTATGTGTATGCCCGATATTTTTGTGGACTTTTCTTAGGTCCCAGTATTTTTTTCCATTTATATAACTCTCATTGTGCAAGACCCAGACACTTCATGAGTTTTGAGCATATGCGTGGCAGAAGGTAGTAATGTCCTAGATCAAAATTCCAAACAATACAAAAATCATAAGATTTTTGTCAAACATATGTCAAACAAAACCTGTGATAGCAGGTATTATGTTTGGTAACAAAATTTCCAGAATTATATACACAGAATAGTGTATATTATATACTACTACATTATTATATACTTCATTCTTCTACATTATACATTATTATTATACTACATTATTATATATCATTATTATATACTATTTCATGATCAACCAGTACCTTACTGTGAAGAAGGTCACTAAAGACCAAACGAAGCAAGGCAGAAAGCAGACAAAGCTTCAAAATCTATTTTTACAAGAAAAAAAGTGCCAGAGTAACTCTAATGTGTAGCATCCTTATTTTTAACGCCTCAAGAGAACGATACCACACAGTAATTTGCACAGCAATCAGGGTATCCAGAATGATAAAGAGATCACCTAATAGTTCAAGAAGTTAAACCTTAGGTTTTCCAACACATCTCAGACCTAAAAATATGCTTCTTACTTAACCTAAGTTACTTGAATGCCCATCAACTAACCTAAGCAAGTTACACAAGATGCATTTCAGGATGGGACGAGTCATTATCTGGCAGTGCCAGCTTTCTCTTCAGGAGAACTGAGCAACTTGTTTAGGCTAGAAATTAGTACAAGAAATGAGTACAACCAACTTTATTTCAGACAAGCAGCTAGGGTGCAGGCAGAATGTGTTTGGGGATGTAAATGAAGAGTTCTACAGAAGTTACCTTGCTGTTCACTGGAGACCCAGCCAAGCATGAAAAAAGCTGTTTTCAGAAAGCCTACTCAATGGTGACAAACTCTATACAGCTTGGGGCTTGCAGATTCATATTCCCAAATTAAACATAATTTTTTAAAAACCTCTGCCAGGTACACGAGTCCATGACCTCAGAGTCCATGCCCAAGAATTAAGTAAGCACAGCTGGAAAAATGGAAGCTAGATGTATGGGTCTTCACTCTTACCACATCACAGAAACCTGACTGACTAGCACTAATCTCAACCCACCTTTTCGCAAAGGAAAATGTATTTCCTACTTTTCCTGAAGTGCTCCTACTGATGATAACATGCATGTCCACCAATCCGCCACTAGATAAAAAAGTATTCAGTACTAACAGCTCCACAGCTATAATCCAGACTTCAAACTCTGTTTTCTAATAAGAAATAAAAATAAGAAAACAAAACCAACAGTGCCATTTGGTAGATAGCCGAAAGCTCTGGCAAGCAGATTTGGGGCCAATGCTCAGGGATTTCAGGTTCTCGTGTGGTCATGTGGCTCTTTCATGAGAAAGACACAGCTCTACACATTCCGTCCAACACATCTAATGCTCCTTATCATCTAATATTCTTCTACCTCCAAACGAAAACAGAGGTGAATAGAAATTAACTTAACAGCCTCAGGTCTTTCCTACCAAATCAAACTCACCAGCTTACCGAAGTCAGACAGGTCTCCATCGCCAAGGCAGCCGTCAACAAATTTCCAGCTGAGTCTTTCCTCAATACCCTATTACTATTTCATGTCTGACTTGAAATCATGAAATGAGCTGGTGAGGTAACATATGCAGAAGTTCTAGCAATACACTGTCTTTGTTTCGGATGCAAATAACATCATCTCCCAGCATTCACTTAAAACCAAAGCAAAACAATGCCTAGATGAAGGCCAGCTGGTTAGCAATTCTCATATCCACACAAATAAACCAAACCCTATAAATACTCATTAAGATACTTCTTCCAAACTCCATTAAAAAAAATGAGATTGCTATTTATTGTTGTTATTCTGTCTATTTAAAAAATTTTGGGGTACAGACAGACAAAAAGGTGCTAGGGGATGACACATAAAAAGAAAGGAGGGGAGAAAGAGAGCGAGAGAGAGAAAAAAAAAATACTGCCTTTTTGGCAATGAGAGTCACTTTATTGAAGAAATAAAGATTTCCTATATAAAGTAAAATACTAATCACTGCAGTTTGCATAAAAGCTCTGCCTACGGAGTCTGAATAAGAGATACTTCTCTAACTTCTGTGTTTCCCTTGCTCTTTCTTTTTATTTATCATTTATTTGTTCTTCTGTTCTCCTGACAGAAAAAAGAAAGAAAGAAAAAAAAAAAGGTGGGTAGTCAAGCAGCTAGGAATTGTAAGCTAAGAAATCAAGCTTTTTCTGTATTTAAAAAAAATACATTCTAAGGAAATCCTACAACAAGCCCGCCCATTACCTTGACCACATTCTCAGCTGTTATGAATTGATTTGGCTCTGTTGGTGAAGCTGTGCTTTGTGCTGGGATCTCTCAGTAGAAGACCTAATTCTGAAGTTTGATACTCAGATTTGCTGCAATTCACCAAGGCATTCTGATATGTGTGCCTGGTTGTTATGTCTTCAACCTCTATAGGCGTAATTCCAGTAGGTATTACTAATTAACAATAAACCAAAGCACTATACCAAAATCAAAATGCATTTAGGTTCATAATTTTTTTGGTGTTCAGATTTTTGTATTTATTTTAAATACAGAGAAATGACAATAAATTGAGACCACTTTGGGCTTTTAAAAATTATTTTGTAGAACCCTTTTTCCTTCTATTGGCCCTCTCTTCTTGATTCCTTGTTTTGCTAATTTATATCTTGCCTGATGCACTAAGTCTCGGCAGTGGAGGTATTTCTAGTTTGTCTGGACAGTCCCCAGAAAAATGGGACCCCAAGCCCTGTTTTGCTTCTCTAACGTACAAATATTTAGACAATTATTGTAACAAAATGTGGATATATGATATAGCTTAATGAATGTTGGAAATATGGTAGACGTGTGTAGGTACTGCACGTTCATTCGTTGATTATCTGCTAAAATCTAGAAACTTTCTCATGAAAATACAACAGAGAAAGGACAGTTACATGACGATGCTTTCTCTTCTTCAGCATCTTCGATTTTAATGAAGTCCTTTAATGTGGAGTAAATCCTGGACGGCAATTGAAAAATGCTGATTCACAGATTATTTATTCTGCTTCTGCTACCCCCAACCATCAGTTTTAATTCTGAAGTACAGCTGAGTTTAGCAGTGCTACAGGGATTCATTTTCTTTAAGGACAACAGAACATCCTAAAGTGAAACCCATACCTGTGCTATATTGCTGCTTTGTACCAAGCAGGCACCTAAGTTCACCACTTCTGGTGCATAAGTAGCGTTTATCTGTGCTGTGTGGATGCAGCATAATGATCAGGAAGCAGATTTTCACCACTATATAGGCGAGCAATTATGCTGACACAAGTCAATGGTCATTGGTCAGAGAGATGGCAAGGCTGCTCAGATCCTGATGTTTAATGATAGGCCCTTTGCCTTGAATAATTACAAATCTTATATGGCTGACACATCTTAATTCATGAGATCCTGGTGCGTATAATTGGATAGAAGTATGAACTTGATTACACTAGTGAACTTGCTTTCCAGAGGAAAAAAAAAAAGCGATAACAGGCTTCTTTGTCATCAAAGGGTAAAGAAATGTGACAATCTGGGAACCAGTTTTAGGACCCCATCTGCTAAACCAGAGAGAAATCAAGATTTTACAGTTCTATAAATATTTTAGTGTATGCCATCATTTATGAACTCTGGCAGCTATCATAAAATCTCTCTGACTTTTGTTACAACTGCATATAAGGCCAGAAAATTGCATCTCATGGTAAACCATAAAAACCTAAGTAAAAGCACCATTCCTTTCAGTATATTCTAAAAATATACAACCTCCCTGTCAGTACATGGCAGGGTAGTTACCATCCCAAGATGCCTGTTTCTTTCTCATTTTTTTTTTTATCTGATCTTACCCTGGTCTTTTCAAACCCTTTTGTATTTCAGTATCCTTTTATGTTCCATAAATAACAGCCATCACAATATAACAGCTGAAATAGCTTTTACTTTGTCACAACGTACTGTAAGCAAGAGACACTTGGGTGATGCTAATGCCATGGATACAGGAAGAATTTATGCTGACCTTTTCTCTAATTGTTCCTGAAGTGATTTTCATTCAATGGTGAGTTTCTTTAGAGCCCTGAAAGGGAGCTAGCCTCAGAGCAGGTTCTGATGCTTTAATGACCCAGCAGAAAAACCTCTGTAAAAAAAGATATAAATAAAGAGTTATCCTGAGATTAACAATGCTCCTTTTGGAGCAATATGGGGGAGCAAACAAGAGACAATCACTTTATTAAAAATAAACACAGAAGTCAACAGGTTATCAAAGACCCTAAATTCAGGAAAGAAATTTACCAAATTTAAGACTAAATTTCAGAAGGTGTCTAGAGAGCACAAGATGTAAAATCTCTGTCATCTCATTTGCTCAGGCAAAATAGAACACTGAACATTGAAGTGACTGCACATGCAACTATTTGCAAAATAAATGCACAAATCAGGTTTCTGATGTACTTGTTACATGCTTGAGCTGGGCATATGCCTTTCAAAGGCAATTGGCTAAAACACTGGACATGTTGCTTCTCCTTTTTCATCCAACTTAAGACTTCCCGTAGCTCCTACTATTACTATGTCTTAGGAGATGCATTTGTTTTTATCAGACATACGGTTTGATCTTTCATAAAAAATACAGAGTTGTCTCACATATGTATATATTCATATATATATGTATGTATGTGTATGTATATATGCACATTATGTACTATACAAATCAATATATGAGAGGTATTTATGGACAGCAAAACAATAAATACTCAACAATTTTTTTCTTTCTTTTCTAGTACATTCAAATTGTTGCTAATTAATTTGTTGTGTCCTCTTTTAAAAATATTGAATGCTTGGTCAATATCTGGAAAAATTATTATGGAAATTTATCCTTGAGATAACAACTCCATTGACCTCATCTTAGTTACCAGAGAGGTTAATTTAGTGACTAGTGTCTGAGTAAACGTAAGAGAGATTTCAGTAATTTTTGAAAGGTCACGCTCCATTCAATAGCAGTTATGCTTCTTTCTCAAGAAGARTTATTCTTCCATGATGAGCACACTGATTCCTATACACAATGCAATCGTTTAGGACAACTTTAAAGCATTTTGGAGTCTGAATAAAAATGATCTCCTATCGATTGTAGGAATGGTTTTGCTCTTTGCATTACCTCTTCTCTAGTCTCAGCTCTACTAGCTCATCTAGGTGATAGAGGCCAAGAAAACATGTCCCACTCAGAGAAATCTCCATCACTGTATTCTTTTTCATACACAGGTGCATTTCATGTTATTTTTTTCAGCCTTTAGGTGTTCTAAAACAAACTGAAAGAAGGATAGATGTGGGGCCTGTTTTGCACTATGACTCAAATCAATGAAAGTGGTGGGAGACAGTGTCAAAGGCGTTACCAAATTTAAGACTAAATTTCAGAAGGTGTCTAGAGAGCGATAGGATGAGAGGAAATGGCCTCAAGTTGCACCAGGGGAGGTTTAGATTGGACATTAGGAAAAATTTTTTACTGAAAGAGTGGTTAAACATTGGAACAGGCTGCCCAGGGAAGTGGTGGAGTCACCCTCCCTGGAAGTATTTAAAAGACGTGTAGATGAGGCGCTTAGGGACATGGTTTAGTGGGCATGGTGGTGTTGGGTTGACGGTTGGACTTGATGATCTTAGAGGTCTTTTGCAACCTTAATAATTCTATGATTCTATGAATCCTTTAGTTGTTTTGATCTGTTCAAACTACTGCCCACTTCTTGAAAATTCCTTAATTTAGGCAAGATTTCCCTCAGAATCCATGTGTTGGTCCAAGCCTAGATAAGATGTGGTTTGCAAAATTCTGAAGCCACCAGATAATGTCATCATCAGGAAAATAATTTTTTTTTCTTCTTTTACTGTCCATGATAATTCATGGCCTGAGAAGCAAGCAAAATTTCTGCTACAATAAAATAGTTAGGCAATAAATGTAGTCCACATGGGATGTGTAACCAAAGTCTTACTATGTTATGGTCTCCCAGATGTTGCATCTTCAGACAAACATACTGTCTTTCTTCCTTTTGTGGCTTCCAGGTTGCTACTCCCCCAAAACGTTGTCTATAGAACTGGCTTTTCTATCAGTTTAACACAATGTTTTTTCCCTGTGTCACTTCCTAAGAGTAAAAAAACTCTATGACCTAACCCACCTTCCATTTACACCAGTGCAAGTTCATTGATGACAACAGTGCTTCGTCTAATTTGTGACAGGAAGAGAACGAAGCCCAGAGTCTCTCAACCTTTTCAGAAACAGGCTTTGAGCCAAACTCTGTGAAGTCACTGGGAGCTTTTCCATGGATTTCAGTGATCTCTGCATCAGGGTCCTAACGAGGACTCTGATGGCCTTGACACCAGTGGCAGCTGATTTCAAGAGAGGCTACACAGCAGTGAGAAACAATGAGCTCAATGGACGCGCAAGGATTTTCTGCTGGATTTTCTCCCTTGAAATTCAGTGAGTGAAATCCCGTCTCCAGAATACGGAGACAGGAGAACTCCTAACATCAACACAACTGGAATTTCACCCACCAACCGAGTACGAATACACAGCTTAAGTTTCACTTATTATAAGCATCTGTACCAGCAAAACACAGTGACTCTGGGACACAAAAGAAGGAAGCATGGGAACTATCAGGCTGCGTGCTTTTTGCGGCATGTTTTTTAAAACAGCACAAAACTCCGATCTACTGAAAGAGAAAGAGGTAAAACTTAAATGAAGGGCTGAGAGGAACRACCAAAGGGTAAAGAGGTAAACACTTTACCTGTAAACCAGGAAGCTGTAACATATTCCATCCGGTGGGATCGCAGCATCTGATCTCCTTTTAGTAAACTGTGCTGGACTACATGCCTTTTTAGGGCAAATTGTTACAGAGTACATGAGCAACACTGATAAAAATCCTCATGGTGATCAGAATGAAAATAATAAATAGCTTCATGTAATACTTTCAAGCTTTCTATACATGCTATTAAAGATACAACACTCATTTCTTTAAAGGGAAAATTTTCTTTAAAAAAAAAAAAAAAAAAAAAATCAATCTTTCTGTTGCCTATCACTCCAACCTTTAAAATTAAGATCCCTTTCCCCCCGCTCATTCAGGTTGTAATTCAAGCAAGCATGTGTTCTTCATGTCCTGTGGCTGGTGTTACATCACAAGTCCCTCCTCATTACACTCTATGCAGAAAGCCTATGCAGTGTGCTCAGATTGCTCTCAAGCTGTGAAAAAGATGGAAAGGTCTCTCTGCTCACCTGCAATGTACATGGGATTTCTGAGGAGACAGCAAGACAGTCATTCAGGCCTGACCTCATAATACCTTTCCTTGTGCCTTCTAGCTTTCTGCTTCAACTTCTGTCATCGCCGTCCTGCACTACCTTGTAAGAGGTGGCATCATCAGTTGCCTATGAGATAGATACGGCAATTGACAGTCAACAAACAAATACAATGAGAGTACAAACAAGCTCTCAAATGTACTTCAATTCAGAAAGAAAAAAAAAAAGCAAGTACCCAGTTTTCAGGTGGAAGTGGGGTTTGCAGTTTCCCAGACTGTCCATATATCACTTGGATTCTGCAGAGTGCTTTTAGGGGAGAAAGTGAATAGTTTAGTCCTCCAGGCTTTTGGTTTTTGCTTAATTGGTTTAAAGGGTTTTCAGTTTTGTTTATTTAATGATATGGAGTAGTGACACTTATTTCTACACACCTTTTGAAAAGAAACAAGAGCATCTTTGGATGTGGAGAAGTTTGTTCAGTCCTACCTTAGCGAGATTTCCACCCCCAACTCTCTTCCCTGCTGCCATGTCACATCTCTGTGGAAACAACATGGAAACATCTTGGAAGAACATAAGAAACAGCAAGCCATGTAGCAGCTCACAGCGATCACTTTACACTGACACATAGTGGTGAGCTTGGGTGAAAATATTAGACTGGGAACTGATGCTGAGGCCTGGGAATGCCTCTGCCAGGAGGACAGCAGCCTCAGGCTGGAAAGCAAGCAGTCACCTCAGGCAGCAACTGTGTGTTGGATGGTGCGAGCCCAAGCCCTCACTATGTGCAAACASGTCAGTGCTGATTTACAGCCTGAGGTGTAAAAAAGGTGCTGTCTTTGATTTTCATCCCTATTTCTGACAGTACTCCTACATGTGTTTCATTCTAGCCCATGATTAAGTTGTACAGAGCTCACTCAAGCAATTGTTTAAAATTAAACAGATATTTCAGGGCTTTCCTCAGTTTCATCCTTTACCTTGCATTTCACTGGAGAGCAGCCTAGTCTGTTAGGCTGAAAATGTCTCCAAATGAATAGGTCAACTGCCAGTCCAGGGATAATCATCACATGAAGGGTATCTTGTGTCTTCAGGTTCCCAACAGAGTAACTGCACACACACTTATCACACCACAAACTCCCTTCTCTGTACAACCAGGCAGAGTTGTGACTGATAAAGGACAGAAGCCTGATAGGACGCTAATTCCCAAGCAGGAAGCACAGCTGGGCAGAATCGCACCAAAGCCAGGTGTGCTGTCCCTCGTGAGTGCACAACTGTGCTAAATCAAAGGGCTCTGGTGAGTCGTAACCCCTGAGAGCACAGCTCACAGTACCAGGAATCGGTAGCCGAATCCCACATCAAAATGTCACGCGAGTGCTTGACTTCCTGTGGTGCACTGTTTTGTAGATGTTCATAACGGAAAGATAGAATTAATCTAGTTGCTTTCTTGCCCCACTATTGGACTTAAAGATCTGAAGGTAAGATCTGAATATTCCAGAGAGGGAACATGGTTTTCAGTAAAGGCAATGGATGGAGGCTTAGAACAGCTGGTTCCTCTGCTCAGCTGCGCTGTGGGTTCCCTGAGGAACACCTAGCAAGCAGATCAGCACAGGTCCTTACAACTCTGCTGTCCCACAGACATCAGCACCTCCCCAGCTCGGAGACATAACCTAACAGAGCAAAGGTATCTATCTTAGGTCTATGGTTAATGACCTCTCCACTGGTCAGCGTATTTAGCTGGCCACGTGCATACGTRTAGCCCACACCAGGCACAATTAATTAGCTTGAGCTTCTCTCCGTGCCTTCCGCTGTGTCATGGCTTGGCCATCCAAGTCCATGCATATCATCAGTTGAGGCAACTTATTTGGCAACTGATACCTCGATGTGTTCATGTGTTTACATCACACTGATAGTGCACAGCCATGGGAGTGGTCAAGCTTGTAAGGTGTCATGTGTCATCTCTAAAGGTGATTAAAAATATCTCAAACAGAAATAAGTAAAAAGATGGAAGTTTCACCAGCTTTCACATCAAAGATAACTGTACACTTGTGAAACAAGTAGATGCTACACCAAAACATCTCTAAAAATGGCAAGCGTCATTTAAAAAGATAGAAATCAAACCAAGAGGTCCTTCCATATTCGTATCAGAGACAAAAGTTCGAGAACCCTTCCAAAAGGACAGACCGCTCAATCCCTTCTGCTCACACAACGGCATGTAGAAAATGGGCCAAGAGCATTTAGCACCTGGTTGTGAAGCAGGTATTGGTACCACCAGCAGCTGAACTGGAGGTCAGCAGAGAGTCTGCTAGGGTCTTTAATGACAGACCAAACAACATGTGTCTCATTGTAGATGTTAATACCATGCTGGCTGGGTACAGCACAGTACTCCTTAGCCCAGACACCCTGGGTGCTGTGTTGAGGCATCTTATTCCTGAGGTTTTGTCAGAGAATGAGATGTGACTTCACTGTGTTTCCCTATTTTCTTTGGGTGACAACCACTCAGTGCTACTGTGCTTAATGATCTTTTGCTGGAATGGATGCTTSTATTGAAATCTCAAAAAGATGTGCATCACTGTAAGCCGTATTTCAAACTCACAGGCTTTCGAGAGGTTTGGTCTATTCAGACCTGCTTAATTAAAATGCCTCTTTGCACTCATCATCTCCAAGACCGTTGAGACCAATGTATTTTTTAAAAGCTCGATGAAATTTCCCAGTTTTGCTTTCCATGAGTTTTGATTTATCGTTAGTTTATTTCTACACTTTTAGGGATAGATCCCCACTGGCTTTAACTTGGTATGCAGAAAAGCTATCCCCTTACTGTAGAAATTAATTCAGTTTTATGTTTTTCAGAATTCAGTTGGTTGAGGGCAAAATTCAGTATAAAGCTCCCAGACGTTTTGATCTCGCCATAGAGACTAAGTTTGTGGACATGAAGAGCAATCAGCTGATTGCTGTAACAAGCTCTGTCATGTGAAAAGACAGATTACAAAACTCAAACCAGAAGAATTTGCCCCTTTTTATTGCTAAACCAGTAACAGAACTTTTTTAAACAGATTCTGTTTAGCCATAAAAGTTACATATACCTTCAGCAAATTTTCATGCTACCATTTTTTTAGTAGAAATTGTTCCAGGAAGTAATCTTTTAAACTAAATATTTATCAAAACATTACAGTGAGAAGATAAACATTTCAGCCAGTGTAACTAAATCATTCAACCAGGACAAAGAAAATGTACTTCTAATATTTAAGGTAGAGAAAATTAATATAGCATGTCATCCCATTAATTACAGCTGTTCACATTTCCTTATAAAGCCATCAAGAATGTCAGCAATCCACATTTCATTATTTCAAAGTATAGATCTAAAAGGCAAAATCTTACCCTGAAGTTCAAGAAGACCTTCTAATAAAGCAACAAGAACTGATGAAAATCAAAGACACATTGCCTTTTACAGAATTACTCACAATGACCTTCCTGAAAATGGCAAAAAATTTCCCTAGATGACTATTCTTCAAGTCAAGCAGAAATTTCCAAGCCTGACCCCTATTGACTAAAAACAGTGGGAGCCTTCTCTCTGGTATATGTGAGTAGTGGATCAAATCCTTACTTAATCAGGTCTGTTCTCCAAACCAGCCCAGGAATTTGGATTCCATGGCATAGATAGAATAAATTAAATTATAGCTATCTGCTTGATACTGGGAATATATGCTTCCATTAATACATACTGGCAATCTTAAACTACTGGGGAGTGCGTGAGTGAAAAATAGTTTGAAAAAGAGTGCACAGAAAATATTCAAAGTTCATTAAAAAAAAGAAATTTCTTTACTGTATAAAACCACAAATGGCCTTGAAGCAATAAAAAAAAAAAAAAAGACATCTGACATCTCATATTAAACTACCACATTTGGAAGGTACAAAAATACAGCAACGAAACTTCACTCAGCAACAACTGGGAATGACAAACACAGGCTTACAAAGACTCCTGGCAGGAAGAAATCACTGTATGTGTATGATAATGGAGCAGGACCTGGCTGAAACAGGGCAGTTGGGTTTCTTGGTGGTGTTTAAATCCCTTTCATCCACTCCCCACCTCTATCTCACCCAAGGGGCTTGGGTTTTTTTCTTAAATACCTGAGCAGAGTGGATGTCTAACCAAGCCTTCAGCCTGCACGGCTAGATAGCCCCATCATGTGCCTTCAATGCTCCGGTAACTTGTAGCCACACTGTACTCCCACCTCAGCTGTTAGTTCCCATCTGAGTTTTGTTTCATTTTGTTTTGGTTTTTGCTCCAGAAGAAGCAGTGTGCTGTGCCATATAAGTGCTGCGAAGTGGCAAGTTGCACGTTTCAGTGCTGTAGCTCCCTTTCATTTCAGTGTATCAGTGGTCCTTACACTACTCATTTCCTCTTTAMACTGTTAATATCTCTAGACCCTTATCATACTCTAGAGTTGAAATACTGTTATTATTGGGTCTTCTCCACCTACTATCTTTTCCAAATTGTATTCACATATTATCTATTCCATCTTCCAGATTGTTAGAAAAGATGCTGTAGAAAATTAGGCCATATGCCAATTCCTGCAAAAGCTCAGTTTCAAACTCCCCACATCAGAAACCTGTTGTCATTCATCCCAGCTTTCCCTTTAGAAACACTTAGCCATTTTCAGCCAATGTAACAGTGTTCCCATCCCTGCCAATTGGCAGTTTTCCAAAGGCGATTTTGTGAAACCTAATGTTGACCTAATGTTTTCTTAACATCCAGGAATATCACCTCTGTCCTCTTTCCTTCATCTGCTCTGTCATTCAGCTGAGAACAGCCGCAGTACGCAAGTTGCTGTGGCACAGTTTGGAATAGGTACTTCTATAGTACCCTTCTTTGCTACGGGTTTTCAGATTTTCTGTCCTAAAAGCTCCATCATTTTGCTGGACAGGCAGATTACATTTACTAGATGCTAAATGACTGGACTTCTCTTTCCCCCTGCTCACTTCACCTGCACTTTGCACTGCATGCTTTACATAATCTGTTTTATTCCAGGGGCCAGTGGTTTCGCTTTCAAAAGTACCTCTTAGTGATTCTGTATGTTCACAAATTTCCTTAAGACAACAGAACTCACATCAGTCTGTTCTGCTGATTTGTGCATTTATTTTTCTCAGGTATTTACTTACCTGCATTTATCAATAACCATACCAGCTATGATCTTCATTGCTTCTTAATTGCCCATACTCTTTTATTTCCCTTTAAATGATAGATTCAAAAAAAGCAGCTTAGTGGTTCAGTCATATTAAAATCATAATTGATTTTGCCTCACTCCTCATTTATTAATGGACTTACACTACCTTCTCGCTAATAAACCTCCCAGTAATGAGTTTAGTCCACAGAGGATACATTTCCACCTCAACAAACCACCAAGCAATTTAGGACAGTTGGTAGTCTCTGCTTAAGGGAGTCCGAAAACTGGAATAGAAATTTATGCAGGCCATAATTAAAGTACTTTTAGAGAACTGTGTGGGGAGTTTGCCGACATTCTTTGCACTGTGCCCATCTGTGGTCAGTGTAATTAATCCTTCACTCGCAATCCRATAAGAACTAATCTTCACTGACAATTTTTGATAAAGAGGAAGCTTCAAATACTTACACAGCAATCAAACTCTGCTCATTTTCTTCCTTTGAACAGGAAAGGTTTGTGAAGGTGATGAGGGCACATCTTTTTGGAGCTGCTGAGTGCTGGGGAAGGCGTGCAGACAGCAGAAAAGCCCTTCACTGGGATAAYGGCTGTTCCAGATGTGTGGAAAGCCCAGCACACCCAGAAAAATCAGAAGCAGGACTTTGCCAGTTCACAGTTCCTAGTGGGAGAAGATTACCTCACGGAAGTAAAATATAACCAGTAGTTTTTACTGGAATTACTTAAATGAAAGCACAGTTATACACTTGAGGGAGGGAAGGTCATTGGGCTGAGAGACGATACACTGCGAGACAAGCCGAAACTCTTAGATTGCAAAGGTTTAATTATGTCCCTTTCTGCATTTAATGACAAATCCCTGTGACCTCCTTTCCTTCCAGGATTGTAAGATTTTAGGGGCAAGAAACTTATTTGTCCAGCACCTAAAACACTGGCGTCATGGTACAGGAGGGGGGTCCTCATAAATCTAAGCTTGTAGTGCTGCCTAACAAGAAACTTCTGTAATAGTGCTATTTTCTCCTGTCCTCGCACATGATTACTTAGAGACCAAGAGAAAGAGGACAGTGAGAGGAGTCTTCCTCCCTGATGGTCTGTGGGAGCTCCTTAGCAGATCCTTTGGTGACTGATAGGATGCTGAGGGGAAGAAAATGGGTTAAACTGAGGAAGAGGAGAGTCCTGCTGGGTTCAGCCCTCCAGCTGATGCAGCCACCTCGTCGGAGTGACTGTTGACTGGGAGTTAGATGCTCCCTGTTTTGCACCTCACAGGGAGGATGGTGCCAAAGTCTTGCCTTTTTGATTTGCTGATGCTTAATGCTACTTTGCAAAGGCATAAATACCTCCTAATGTATAAGGGAGAATCAGGTCCAGAAAGATTAAGCTTTGCATTGAAATCACTTACTTTCTTCTGGATCTCTCCTTTTGGGATCTTTGGATTCTGGAGGTATAATTAATATTTTTGGTGAGCTCTGGGACGGACAGCGCATGTTTCTCTTCTTGCCATTTTCTTACTGTTTTTCACACACATAAATACAAATGCTAAAGGCAGATCAGTCCAAGACTTTACATTCCTCTATATGCAAGTAACCCACATACAGTTTTATCCATAGTAATTAATCACTGATAAATAATTAACACATGCACACAAAAATGCAGGTGCCAACCAATCAGAACAACAGCAAACTAAACTCCCTTTGCATGGAGATAAACAATTCTACTAAGCAAAGAAGAATGTAAAACCTGGGAGGGGATGTAAGGAGAGAACACAGGAGAGTGCAGCTTTTCTAATAGCATTTTTAGTTGTCATTAAACACACTCAGGGTTTCCAAAGCTAAAATACATGTTAACACATTCCAAAACACTTCTATTGAAATATTTTTTCAGTACTTCAGTACAGCAAATGATGCAAAGCCAAAATTCCCCAGACAATGCACAGAACATTAGAGAATTAGTTTAACATTCTGACAACCCTGCAATTTTATTTAAACAATTTCTTCCCTACCCAATTCCCTGCAGAGAAGTATTGTACCCTTTTGTTGATTGTAGTGGACATATTGCAGATCTCCGATTACCTTCCCAAAGGACCACCCACTACAAGAAGTTTTTTGTGTTGCAAGCACAGCTTAGCTCATTCCTCTCCCCCTCCTATTCACCTTCTTTTTTCCTTTTATYTTTTTTTTCTTCTTTTTTGTTTCCTCCCTTTAATTTTCTTAGCATTCTCATATGCTGCAGATGAGCTGACAGACTAGCCTGCCATCTGTTCTTTCATGACATGGTGCAACCTAATCAATTATCCTCAAACCACTTTGGAGTAAATAAAATGTCTACAATAATAATAATTAGTCAGTTAAAAAGAAAACAGCAACATGCAACTCCTGATGGGAATTAGGTAGATTTCAGAACACAGCATTTTATTAACTGAGATTATTAGACCAGGAGAAGACAACTTCAGGAGGAAAAAGTCACCTTCAGTAGTTTATTCTGAGACATGAGTATGAGACAGCATCCCTAGCCTTTGGACATGTTTGACCCTTTGTAACCAATGATGCCAGGTTCAAGTAAATTTGCCACTCATGGGTTTCTAGGATTTTGCTATTAATAGATGTGTTAGCATAAACATGAGAATTTGTATTAATATTAGGACTGTATTAAAATAACAATACCTATTTAAAAAAAGCAATGACCAGCAGATGACATTTATATAGTGTGAAGAGGCATATACGTTTCTTCAAACATATGTATAAGGCCTGACATGTCTTCAGGGAGAGATTTGTCTACAACAACCAGCATGAGTAAAAATCCCCTGAGTAAGAAGAGTACATTACACATACACCCACTTCAAGAACAGGCAAAAAGCAGAAACACAAACTGCTACAAACAGAATTCAGGTTTGCAATATAATATTAAGAATTAAGAAAATCAGGAAGATTGCTGTTAATATCAGTGGACATCCAAGATCACACAGAGGATTCACATCCTTATGAAGTTAATCTGAACATTGTCTTTCACAATGCAAGCAACTGCTTGCTATTTTAACTCTATGACATTGATTTAGTCAGAATACAGTAGCAATTATTCAACTTAATCAATTGCTGGGCATTTAAGCACTCGAGTGCTTAGCACATTTTCAGCATTTTTACTTTTGCAGCATGAAGGAAGCAAAAGATAAATCAGAAAGATTCAGTGTTCCAGTGAAATCATCAGCAAATTGCCAACTAAGATTTCAGTCAAGGAATTGATACAATCTCAGTGCATAGATCACACTGATGGATCAGAGGGAAGAATTTCCTCATTACTGTCCTTATTTTGAATACGAATGGATGTCATATACATTCATATTGGATGTCATATACATTCTATATTTTGTGTCCTGAAAGAAGTCAACATGTATAGCTGTGCTACCAAATGACATTTTTGATCAGTAAGTTGTAAAAGAAAGGTTTTTTCTGCCATGTTTCTAAGTATTAAGGACATGGCAATAAGTAAAATAACTTCATGTGTACAGGTGATGTCCCCAGTCTTCTCTAAACTGTAAGCACTTCACATCCTTTAATTATCGTCCTCTGGAGAACCAACTTTACCAGTAAATTAGAAAACAAAGTAACAATGTGAGTCTGAACTTTCCACCCAAAACTGCCTGATCAGCCTGGGACAATGTAGACTATCTCCTGCGAAGTAAGGAGCAAGAAAAATTGTATGAACCATCTTAGAGGCTACAGCATTGACATATATAAATATCAGACCACCTACTGTAGTATTCTAAAGTCTAGGTATCTCTAAATGAGAATGCTGAGTACACTGAATATGTGTGTTTGCTCTCATGCTGCCCCATCTTGACTGGTGGGAGACTGAGGCAATTACCCATACAGCATAATGCGCGGCAGCAAGGAATCTCATACTTTATGATGCTGTTCTTTAGAGGCTAGATTGTGTCTGTTCTTACACATTGATGGTGAGGCATGAGGCAGACTCAAGCTTACATCTTTGTGGCCTTGTTGCAACTTCTGACAAGAACATAAACAATCAGGTGGGAACGTGTAGAGAAAGGGTGGAGAAAAATCTCTGCCATGATGTAGGCCAGTGAAGATAAATCAGTGAATCACAGAAGATCTGCATCAGTCCCTCCATGACGGCTCCGCTGTGATTTCTGCAACATGTATGTATTAACATATTTGCCCGTTTAGCTTCTCATACCACTCCTCGTCCTGCAGTAGCCAAATGCTTCTGGCATCCTGACAATATGCTTCATTTCCAATTTTCTAGGTACTTCAAAGGAGCATTCACCTTTCTGTTGCAGCTGCTAACCTCTTGCTTCTGCATGTTTCTCCATGTTTTACCATCCACTTTAGAAAAGGGCTAGCAATTATTTGCCGGATGTTTCCCTAACTCTGACCACCTTGAAATGTGATTTTATGATTTTTTGTTGAAATGTAGGACATGGATCCCTTGCAGGCTTTTACAAACATGAGAGTTCCCATGTGTCGTTGACACTGATGAATTGCTAGATCACTACCGAAGAACTTGGAAATGGCAATGGAGCTGGCTCCACCGGAGCTAACTTGAGCTCCTGAGAGGGACCAGAGGGGTTTTTGATTCTTTTTATTACATGATATCAATTAAGCGTTTAACAAGTTACAATAAAAAGCAACTTTCCAATGGAATTTTTAACACAATGGAAACAAATTACCTTTGAGATGGTTATCATTTGGAATCTTGAGTAGAATGAAAATAAGGCAAACGCCAACACATATTCATCCAGATTGCCTATAACGACTTGCCAGGCATCCCTGTTTCAAATCAAGTAAACCTATGCGGCTTCTCTTTGACAGCAACACAAAATCCCGTGCGAAACACATTGAATGGCACAGCTGATGCAGAAGGCTAGCAGAAGATACTGCATCAAGCAGCTTTTGTTTTGAAGTGGGTACCTCTGTTATGCAATTCTCTAAGAATTTGCTTCTTTCAAAGAATGAAAGAAAAAAAAAAAGCCTCAGCAAACAAAAACCACAATTCCCATACATTTCTCAACTCCGATGATATTTCCACACTTGGGCACAGCCTATTCACAGCAATTCTAAAATTCTGGTGTTGGCACAGAGACTATATTTGTAGCACTCAGCTGGAGTAGAGGACCAAATGGTGCATGATGGGTGGGATGAAGGTGTTTAGTAGAAAAGAGAAGCTTCAACTCACTAAACAAGGATAATGCTAATAAAAAATAGCAGTGGAATTCACTAATATCAGCAATGTGCTGATTAGGCACACGAGCAGCTTTAACAACTCCCTTCTATTTTGAGCCTTTCTGAGACTTTCTGTAGTCACAAGGAAGATGAGACAGAACTATTGTAGACAACACTGGTAATTTAAGACTATGGACGGGACTTAGCTTTATTGACGTGCAAACATTAATTTACAAGCTTAAGATCTTGTCCGTGTGATTTTGCATGTATCTGAGAAGAGAAAAGCTAAACTTCATATTAAAAACTTCTGAGCCATTCACCAAACACTCATTTGAACGACAGGTATGAGGGAGAGTGCAAGTGGTCACCTCCTCATTACACTTCTCACACAAAAGCCAGCCACAAATGCGCTCTCAGGCTATGGGGATGAGTAACATACTTTGCCCTCTCTTGGGAGAAGGGGGGAGGGAGGGACGCAGCAGAGAGAAGATGAGGTGTTGACTGTGTTTCCTGTCCATGGAGGCACACAAAGCAAACCAGAGTATGAGTGAAGGCATGGACAGCACTGCTCTGAAGACTGGTATAGGCTCTGCAGGCCACCTGTTCGGAAGGGAGAAATTGTCCGGTACTGAGGTCTCCCACATTTGTACAACATCTGACACTATCCCTTTGCAACCTCACTCTACATATGTTTTCTCACCAGTGTACACAACGTTACAGGCAACATTCCTCCTCCCCCAAGCAAGAGGATCTTTTCATTTCACTAAGGCACATTGTCATATCCGCAGATTCCTGCTGCTTATTTCTRGTGTGATTTCCATATGCACAGCCCTTCTAGAGATGTGTGGCTGTCTCTGTGGTACAGACAGAGAATATCATCTTTGCCCCTTCCCATGGCCAACGCCCCCTTAACACTGCACATTTGTTTAAGCTTACTTATTTTCTTGTTTGTTCCCTCTATTCCCTACAGTGCTTGCAGAGTGTATCCAACATGACACAGAGCAAGTATACACTCGGTGCTTCCCCGGACATTAGCAACTTTAATATCTTTCACCTTCTCCGACCTCTTCTGTGATGTTCTCTGCACCTTAGAAGCTCTCGTGAGGATATGAAAAAAACCCTCCAGTGCTCCACACACATGCATGGACCTTCCCTTGCGCTGTACACAAGTTCAGTTAGATGCTCTTCAGCCTTTGATCTTCTTTAATCAGAAGAAGGAAGTCAGCTGAGGAAGGAGGATATGAGCTTTCTTTCATGCTTRTTCTATTCCTTAGGTCCAATAAAGAGGACAGCACAAGGATGGTCGGGGAATTAAGTGCAAGATAATCAAAGAAATGACTGAGAGGGGTCTGCACCCTGCCAGCTATCCTGAGCTTTGCCCCTCACTCATGTGGCTAAGCTTTGGGGAAGGAGGGCTTCTCTGCTAACAGGGGTTAGTGTCTTTGCTCCCCCCGCCCCCTTCCCTACCACCTCATGCTCATCTTTATTAGCTTTTTCACACTACACAGTCCTCTCATCGATTACAAGGGCCAGCACAAAGCAGCCTAATGATGGGTCAGTCTTAATGAGAAAAGCGGCTGCTCTTGAAGTGGCAGTGGCTTCGCCTTGCACCCTGCCGAGTCCTGGCATGTAGAGCTTTGCCTCCTTTTAGAGAGCAGAGCCATGGAAAATCAACAGTGAACAGCCTGGTGCCTCTGAACAGAAAGGGCCATGTGCATGGCTATTTAGTGCTGTAAAAGAGAGAGCATTTGCACAAATGGGAGTGAACATAAGGAGGCCTTCAGAGAAGAATGGGGCCTTGGCAAATTTATAGACTCCCCTGAAAGAAAGTGATTACAGATCATTATCCAATTGAGGCAGATTGATGGGTTAGGGTCAAAGTAATACTGCAGAGCTCACTGGAGGGACAATGCCTGCTTGTCAGTTCTGTCCGGGAAAAGAAAGAGAGGGGAAACTACCACACAGAGAGGAAAGACTTAAGCTTTTCCAGCCTCTATCTGAAAAATCGTTACTTATCTTGAACATGTGTTCTTTCAAAAAAAACCCTCCTGAAATTGCAGGAGCGGTATCGCTGAGTTAAAACTGGGCATTCGGAATTGTAAATAATTGTGCAAATACTGTCCAAACAGCATGCATGCAAAGCCTTGTGACCATTACTCTCGGAGATCACAATGAGTATTAGCACTAGTAATGGATAAATCACGTCTTTATTTCATTTATAAAAAAAAAACCAAAGACATCTTCTAAAATAAATGTGTATATTTTTTTAATTTTGCTGAAAGAAGGATGGTTTTGTTAACAGCTATGGTTGAACAGATTTGAAACTCTGCAACATCTGGTCAGGCAAAACTCAGCAATACTGACATTGAATAAAACAAGAATAAATGTGCTTCTATTGTTTCTTCTGTATTGATTTTTAGAGTGTTTAAAAGTGCTTTGCATTCATGCACTTTTCAAATAGCCATAGAAATGGAAACAGCATGGCCCAAAAAGCAGCTCACAGCATTTATTGTGCATTTGCCTCCCATTTTCCAATATGATTTTGGAATGTAAAGAATTTGAGCAAAGAGAGAAGACAATGCATTCATGAGAGACCTGATTTGTTTTTTAATTGTGTTTATTTATTAACTTCTCTGTTGTTCCCCATGTCTCAGAAGCAGAGCACCACACATACTTTAATGGATGCGTCCCCATGTCCCAGCGGATAGCAGAGTAGCACTGGCCCTGTTTCAAATAAAGGCTCAGTAGGGCAGCTTGCCTTGGGGCCACTGTCTTGAGAGTGTAGCAAGCGTTCCCTCAAGTTCCATTACAAAACCTGCACAGACATGGAAGTTTCAGCCCCGGCACTCGCTGTGGCTTTCCTGGCACCTTGTGTGCTCTTGCAGAGGGTGTTCCGACACAAAAGGACCTATCCTGACTCAGAGCCCATTGAAAAGAATACAGCAGTTTGCTTCTATGGACTTTGGCTCAGGCATGAAGTAGTCCTGATAGAGTCACCTGAAAAATTTGTAGGAATACCAGGAACAGGTAACCCTAACTCCCATCTGTTGCAGTGATGGAAATGACCTGTCCTGCAGCCATTAGATAAACTCTGGCTCAGCCTTGCAAATAGCTCTGGGTACACCCAGACTTGCTTGTTCTCACTTAAAACAGTAAGGATAACAAAGGAAATAAAAACATTGCTGACTTCACACTCATCTGCAATTTCTAAAARTGTTAAAAGCATCAGGAGAGACTCCCAGACCTCTCTTGTACAGCACACGTGTTTCTTTATGTTCATTTGGTAGCATCCCAGCTGCAGGATGATCATGTTCCTTCTACAGAGTGCTTCTAAAAAGGGATCTTTAATACCTTTGCTGGAAGGAAAGAGATCGCTCACCAAATTCCTGTTTCTTTTTGTGTGGGGTCCCCCAGACTCTTAGCACCACCATTTTTATCTTCTCTCTTATGATTCTCAAAACTAAATTTTCAGTGTAACTAACTGACAGCCCTCCACTGCCCTGAGATAGTTTGTCATTTCATCTTCTATCTACAAACCAGAAAGGACCCCAAATGACATTCATCCCAGAAAAATGACTATAAAGAGCCGTGGGGGATCTGTGCAATACCATTCCACACAAGGCATCTTCCCCCACCTTGGCATCTGGTGAAACCAGGGATATGTTGCATGCAAGAAAAAAAAAATATCTGTGGTTACTCTGTCTGCTAGGCTGGGGTTTTAACTTACACATGTATTCCCTGAACTAAGATTGACACTTTGAATCTTTTCCCATTTTCCTGATTCATCATTTTGTTATTGGGCGTGACGTAGGCTCCTCCACGTCACATGTTCTTGAATCCTTCAGCATATAATGGAGTTGTAACTGAGACAGGATACCAAGTGTGAGCCAAGAAACACTGTGATAAGATATTTTTTCTCTTGCCTTTCCTTCCAACTTTCCTCTGCTTTGGCCTAACAGTATTCTTTCTTGCTGTGCATGGTTTAGAAACAACTTGTAGCTACTCTTTTCCTGAAGTGCTGCTTGCATTTGTTTCCACTTGCCTCCTCCAGTTCCGCTGGAGATGTGCGTATGTGCAGGACTCCATATGTTTTCAGAGATAATCTGCTTTTTACTACCAGTAAGAATAACCTTGAGTACATATTGCACTGTCACAACATATTTTCTATATGAATCAGAAAGTAAAACTGGTGCATTGGAAAAGCAGACCATATTTTTAACAGGCAAATTCATAAACCATGCGTTTATGAACAGAGCAAGCTGAGGGGTGGGTGTGGGGGATATTGCAGGAAAACAGATGTGTGCTTATGATCCGAACTCTCTGTCCTACCAACATCATGTTACATTGGGGTCGATCCATGGAGAAGGCTCCCTCTAAATGGAGGCTGGGTGCTGAACTGTCCATACCATTTCAGTGAAATCAATGTGAGCACACCGAGTGGAAATCAGCACAGAACAAGGTCGAGGGAGCAAAAATGGCTGTTCCCTTCCACTCCAATCAAGAAAACTATCAGCTATTCAGGGGAAAAAAAAACCCAACGAAAAACAAACCACAAATCCTAGAAGCACTCAGCTGGGAATAAGGGAGGGAAAAGAGCATTTCTCTTAAGGACACTTTCTGCTCTATTTATAGCTACAGTTTGTATGGCGCTTAATGCTTGACCCACAGGGTTCATAGGTAAGTAAGAAATGCACAGACATGTGTATTCTAAGAGTTGTATTTCATCCATATGTGCAAAATAGTCACAGGAGAGCTGCAGAAAACTACACACTTGGGGTAGCAACCTTCCTAGTCCAGGAACAACCTCTGAATCATGCTAAGTCTATCCTCTGGCAATCTTGAATTTCAATGACAATTCTGCTTGAGTAAAAACCTCAGAGCAAAATCCTGAGGCATTCAGTGTTGGTGAAGTCACTGACTTCATAGGGCTCAGGAGTTTAACATGAGTAAGCCTTGCTCTCTAATTGTTTTCATTGTATAATGCTTACAATACTGTAGTGGCAAAGAACGTGCAATCTTCCCTCAAATAGGATGTACATATAGCTTCCCAGTCAGGCCAGTGTGAAAAGGGTGAGAGGAGGAACTGGTCCATTTCAAATTTCCAGTATCCTGGAAGAGTTCCCTTATTTTTAAATTCTTGAGGCAAAAGAAAAAAGAAAAAAAAACCGAACACCTTTCTGCCTAATATAGCTTCCTTTTTTTTCTTTTCTTTAAGTAGTGTTTGTTGTTTTTTTTTTAAAGAAGGGAGGCATCTTGACTGTGTGGGTGAATTGGGCTCACTAAAACATGTTTCTGCCTGATGAGTCTTATCGTAATGGTATGCGGTGTTCTTTGTGTTGATACAGCATCCCCTCTACWCAGAGCTGGCAGAGTACTAACAACAATTCCAGATATATAATTTGTTTAAGAAAAAAATGCCAAAATTGGGCTGTAAGTATTACCAGTTTCTCAACTCTGCCTACAAACAGCTTGGATTACAAAGCAACTTTTATGGTTTAGTGCCTTTTTTCACAGGGAAGAACATCTTCCCTGTGCTCTCGGGTGGGGGACTCTAAGGGATGTTGGCATAGCAGGTGCCTACACTCGTTGTGTAGATGGGGATTCCTACACAGCGTGAAGCTCCCTAAAGATCTGCTGAAGCCTCCTCTTTACCAACAGAGCCAGCTCTGTTACTTCAGCTGTACCGGGCTACTGCCTTTGATTTATCAAAAAGTGTATCCTAGTATTGCATTACATATGGGCAGCAATGATATTGTAGCTGTAAAGCCTAAGAACATGAGCAACATCAGGTTTATATGGTTTATATATAATTTCTATTTAGAACAACGTAAGCGAGTCCAATATTTTAGGAGATATTGGTCAAATGAAATGTATTACCCTTCTATAGAAACTTTTATTTATGCATAAAACCATGAGTAAAAGGGCATTTAATTTTACCAGTGAAGAGAACATGAAGACCCTCTTCCATCTAAAAATGCCTTCATATTCTCTATTATTTTTCTGTCCCTAAAGACATGTTTGGCCACTGAGATCATGACTTTATGCACAACGAAAAGCTGAAGAACCTTTCTGGCCCAGGTCATTCCCTCCAGTCAAACCCAGGTCTATAATGGGGCTGAAAGTTGTTACTGCATGCCTGCTCTTTATAGGCCTGTGTAAAGGACAAGGTGGACAAACTATAGCAGGTAGGCAGGCTGTAACACACTAAGAAAAATACCAAGGAAGCAKATTCAGCAAAAGAGGACTGAACATGAAGGATTAATTATATCCCGTACCCTTCCAAGTGGTCTTGCCCTACTGAGACTGAGGTACCTGAGTGATGAAGATATTGAAGCCTGTACTTTTGAGCATGTGAAAACTATTCTGTGACTAGAACAAGGGTCACATATTTTCAAAGTCAGTTCAATAAAGCAAAATGCTAGTCCCAATTCCTTGAACCCACCAATTAAACTGCAGCCAAAAATGTTGCCCATTTGCCCCACAGAAGACCTAGTGTATTTGTAGTCCCCAAATGCATATGGTCTAATCAAAACTGCCATATAACAAGAAGCCAGCCAAGAAACCCAGACAGTTTGGTTAATGAGACAAAGAGCAGCTTCGTATTCATTCCCTCCTAAATAAAGATCTGAGGAAGGGGTATGTGCTGGGGGGAGAGAAGTACAGCAGGCCCAAAGAGAAGGGCACAAGCAGACAGTCAATTAGGTAATGCATCCAAGACTGATCTGAAGACCCATTGCAAACAGAGCAGCCATTCATGCACTATGACATGCAGGTCAATAGGAGTAATCACGTGCTTGCCTGGTACTTACGGCTGCGTTCGTGAAACATCACGTGGCAACATATGATGAAACTCAACCCCTGATCACAAACTACAGTGGCAAAATGAAAACGTCTTTGAATTTTTTCCCATTTAAAAAAAATAAAATCAACATTATTTTTAAAATTCAAAACACATCTTTTTTTCCCCACTGAATTCTCATCAGTCATTGAAGTGAATTTTAAAGAACTCACCCTATCTCATGCTCCATTTCTGAAATGTTTCTCTTTCTGATTATCTGATGATTTTTATCTTCCAGGAAAATATATCAAGCTCCTCCACAAAACCCATAGATATAACTATTCTTAAACAGAAGACAATTGCATTGTTTGTTTCAAGGCACACATTGATCAAAACAAATGTCAGAAAAGAATTTTCCTTCCTATTGGGTGCTACTTCCCGTTTGGCCAGATGCATTATGTTGTTTGCCTTTTCTGTTTCTGAAGCATCTGCTAGCAGTTACTGCCAGAAATGTGATAATGACCATGGTCGACCAGTAGCTTGAACTGGTGGATCCTGTGTTCTGAGCCTCAGACTAAGCAAATTGCAGATATGCTTTCACTAACGCAAGCAACACATGTCAGCAAGCACAGTGGAAGAGTTTGGCCTCTGTTTTCCACAGGGACAGGACCAAGCCCATCTACAGCACATCGCAAAGCCACAAAATGGAAGGAATCCAGGCTAGAGGTTTTCCAATAAATAATCATGCTATGGGCTCCTATGAGGGCTTGTATCTCTTTCTTTGAGAGCTGAGTCAAGTCGTTCAGCTCACTAGCAAGTTTGGGCAAAGAGGTTGCTCACAGGCCAAAGCCTAAGAGCTTACAGACAATTCTCCAACCCTAGAGCTTGTCTGGAAAGCTGCATTAAAAAAAAAAAAAAAAAAAAAAAAAAAAGAACAAAAAGAAAAAAGGAAGATAAGTTAGCACTCTCCTGGCAAGGTTTTGGAAGCATTTGTAATGTTGGCAGAGCAAGGAGCTGTTGAGTTGTACCGTTCTCTTTAGAAGGTGAGTCTAATGTACAGACCTTCCATGTAGAATGGGATTTCTCCTCTTTCTTTCATCCTCTCCCTTCCTTCTGGTTTGTGGTATGTGTTTGACATCAAGAGACAAAACAAAGAAAATGAGAAGAAATGGCAGCATGAAGCATCAGTTTTAAGTGGGGAAGCTTTTCTCATATGTTTGTTTTTCCTAGCAATACCTTGGAGGAAAGGCACTCAAAACTCCCAACGGATTTAAAGAACCATACTTTTGGCCAATAGGTTATGAAGGCAAGAAGAATAAACATGAGGAGCATAAATGTGCTGGCTGCAAAAGTGTGGTCACAAAACAGTGTGTTAATAGAAAGGGGGAAAAAAGAGGGCAAGGATACAGTGGCACCTAATTTGTTAAATCTGTGAAAACCTCACATCAGAAACAATTCTGTTATATCTACCTGGTAATCTCTGAAGAATTAAAGGGCCAACACAGCAAATTTTAGGATTGCTGGTACAAAAAAATTCCTCAAATATGGAATACAACCAACTGTGCCTTTCATTCTGGTCTGGAGGAGCCCTCAAAAGCTATGAAAGAATTTGTGCAAGCCTCTTATCATCCTGAAATACATGTGATTAGAAAGCTGCTAGAATTAAGCTGCCAGGGGCAGTCCCGTTACATACTGYTGGCCTGTATGTCTGATACATGACATTTTCCTAAATCCTGTCAGGGACAATCTATCACATAACCATCTTTTGGATTATACTTTGAGACTGTGGTCTTTTAGCACAAATATAAATATGCTTCAAATTATGATGCTCCCCATTAGGAAGATGATCACTGTTCTTGTACAGAGGAAATATTACCAGATAACCAAATAGATACTAAAGACCAGTGCAAAACATCAGGAGTGAACAGAAGCACAAACCAGCCCTAAGGGTGAGACGCAGTAGCGGCTATGGCCTAAAAAGATTTTGTCTCCTCTGCTTGTGCTCAAGAAATGCAGGTTTGCATTTCCACCTATTCTGAGATCCATAGGTCTGATGGAAAGGCAGTACCCTCGACCATCTGTGCCACAAACTCATCTCTAGGAAATACCCAGATGATGTAATATTTTTTCTTCTAGAGTCATAGGATACTCCAGAATGCTGTTATTTCCTTAAATATCAAATGGGAAGGTCTTTCGATGAGTTCCTTCCCAACACCTCCCTCGCCCTCTCCCCCAAATCAACTAATCCTCACTGAGTTTTGCRTAGTGCCACATGTAGGTGGAATCTGTCTTGCTTTAGTCTAAAGCCCAAAGTCTTCTGATTCTGAATTTTTCTGTGAGAATAAAATAGCAGACGATGACCATATGGTAGATGAACATTGGGGCTTGGCATGGAAGAAACTGGCCACCAGGAATATTGCCTGATATTAATAGATTAGGAAAATATACTGAGTAGTATCATACCACCCAATCCCTYTTGGAATTCAGGACAGTTGCTCTGGAAGAACCAGATGGATAGTAGTCATCAAACATACTATGAGGAGAGCTGTCACCACCAGTCAAAAGATGTGAACTGTGGAAAGGGATGAGCTTAGACACCACACAAGATGAATATAAAATATTTAGCAGAATAGTTCAAAGGCTAGCAACTTGCAAATCAGACCATTATGACAATGATGAGCAGTTCACATATTCTATAGCGAATTATTTAATTTTGTTTTATCCATAGAGAAAATGCATTGGATTTAAGTAGTGTGAACACATTATATGGGACAAGCAGGAGCGGGACACATCAGGATCCCACTGAACCTATTCTGGAACATCTGTTGTTCAACCTAGTCACAAATGATTTGGAAGACAGGGTCAACAATGAGGTGACTAAGTTTGGTGTTGACACAAAATGATCTGTGGTCATCAAACTGACTCTGAACAGCTGCAGGAGGATATCACGGTATTGAGTGACTGGGCAAAAATATGGCAGATGGTGATAAGTCCAAAATAATGCATATGGGAAAACCATATGTCACTGTATATAACTGTGCCATGTCCAATACTGCATCTGCTTCTAGATACCTGACATCTCAGAAGGGATGTAGGAGAGTTGGAACGGTAGGGAACAGAGCAGTGGAGATAATCAGAAGTATGAAATTGCTTCCTTATGTGGAGAGACTAAATAATCTGGGACACTTTCCGTGTGAAAGAGACACCTAAAATGCTAGAATGTGATCGAAGTCCATAAAATCATGAATGTCATGAAGAAAATGAATACGGATTATTTTCCTTTTATGTTAAGTTATATGTATAATATGTGTGTGCATGTTATTTCCCATAGCCTAAAAAGTAGGGACCACAACTGAAAGCAACAGGCAGCAGGTTTAGAACAAATGAAAGAAAGTGCTTGTTCTCAAGAGACATGGTTTTATCAATGGGATGCTTGGGATGTCAAAAGTATGAATGAGTTCAATACATCCTTAGACATACTCATGAAGGAAAGGTCCATTGGGACATCTTAAACACAAAGACAGAAATACAACACCCAGCTCAGGAAGGGCAGGTTTTCAGGCCTGGAAGGCTACGCCAGAGGCAGCGTCACTCTGTGCTCGCCCCGCTGTCACCCTTGCTCCCCAGGCTTCTGTTATCGACCACAGTCGGAGACACTTGCGTTTATATTGCACCAGAGAGGAAAGTCTGGGCTGCATTATTATGCCTCTGAGGAACTTATAATAATTCTAAGACAGTGAAACTAAAAAGCTGGATTTTTTTTTTTTTTTTTTTTTTAGGAGATCAACTCAGGATTTCTCATTGTAATGACAACTGTTTGTGGTATCCACCACTTTTAATAATTATATTTGTAGTTTAATCCTCTGCTTTAGTAAATACTCTCCCAAGCACTCCAGGTCTTTGAACGCAAAACAAGTTATACACAAGTAAGCCAGGAGTGGACATGCTTGGTTGCCTGGTTGTTTAATTAGAAACTGAAGCAAAAGGCATCCTGCCGCAGGGAGACAACCGGGCTGCAGACTGTGACACTGCCATAGCCTTGCTCTGTCTCTCTTTAGCCTTAAGCAAATCTGATCTCGGGCATCCTGACCCTGACTAATTGCATACTGTTTCCTGTGATGCTGAGAAGCTCCTTCCACCCATTGCTGGACTATTAAGCTTCTCTGCTCTGGCTGATAATTAAGCAGGAGAATGCCGAACTTTTTTTGTTGCTGTTGGTTGGGGTTTTTTGCATCTTTCTTCCCTCCTCCTCCCCAATCCCCTGGTATACAAAGGCCAGCTGGATGCTTCGTTTGTCATTTTGTCACACTGTTGAGAGGCAAAGATGTCATATCACCTTTCAGAAGACAAGGAAGGTGATAAATGCACTAACTTGAGAGACAAAGTGTCAGGACACTAATGAAAACCTGCAGTGACTAGACAGCAAGGAGGACCTTATTTTAAGAGTCTCTGTAAAGGAAAGACAACTTTATCAGCCCATGCAAATGTCAAGTCTAAAGTACTCTGGTTTAATGTGGCAGCATATTTTTCTGTCAGGAACAAAAGTATATGCATTATAGAGAATTATTTGCAAGTAACTATGTAAGCAAGTTTAGATGTCATGCGTAAAATAAGTGAGATGATACCAGTCTCTTCTAGCTGTTATCTTGATATCTAGATTTACAAAAATATAATGTGGCCTAGATTGGAGGACTTGTTTTTCAGATATCTTTTTTTTTCAATTGAATAGGAATTGTGTGGGAGAATGACATGTATTTTTTGATATCCTAATGAAAATGGCGACTAAAATAATTCATCAAAATTTTACCAGCCATAAAGGCTTCACTGGGCCATTATATTAGTTTATTAGGTAAAATTAAATAAAAAGAGACTTTAAATGAATTATAACCAGCTTGCAAAATAACAAATATATTGTGTATGAGAAAATTAGCTCCATCTGATGTGCACCAGCCACCATATGTAAAATGCCCATTATTTGTCCTGTCCCTTTGAAAATCATTTTATTGGAATGTATCAGTTAAACTAAAACACATGACCCTCCTTCTTGTGACATGAAAGAAACCACTGAAGAGAAGTCTTTTTTTTTCCTCCCCTCTACTCATGTGAACTTTCTGGGAAAAAAGCAGCTTCAACGATTTTTATCAACGTCTGTGTAATGACAAGTGCATCACATGCATCCTGAACCATTAGCTGCCTACATCTGAAAGAATTTGGTCAACATTTAGGAATTCATTTAATGAAAGGCTGGCCTATTAAAGCTCTGCTAGCTTTGGAAGTTGATTGAGCCTTTCTTTTCAACTTCCTGCATCATTGTAAATGATGCTATGCAGTGCCCTCATGTGATATAGTCTAGACAACAAGCTTGCATTGTAACACCAAAAAAATCCAAGTACCAGGTGATACATTTCTGCTCGGAGATGCAACTACRCAGTACAAGGCTCTTTACAAATCTCTGTGTGAAATCATGAATTTAAAAAGCAACAGCTTCAAAAACCATCTATTTATATTCTGGAGAGATAAAGGAACAACACTTCCCTCATACATCCACATGACACTTGAATCAGCAATTAAATAAACAAACAGAAAATCAGTAAAAAACTAAGAGTCAATGGACGACATTTCTTCTCTCAGACCACTGAAACCAACCGAGACCAGAATTAGGTCCCCTAACTACTGGCTTTTAATTTTTGGCTGAAAGATGAATTTGCTTTTTTAATGACTTGACACTCCTGATGTTTCTAGACCAGCGTGAAGTGGGCTGTGAGAGCAGCAGGTTCTGCATTGTGTACGTATTGCTGCCTTATGACACCTGTTGATTAATGTAAATGCATGAAATAGGGGAACACACAAATGGATGGCATTAAAGGAAGAAGCAGTTAGCATGGGGAGGACATATCAGAAGGGGAGCCCACTGGCTGGTCAAGCACTCACCTGCATCCCAAACACAGCTACATTGTTGGGTTTATTGGGATGAGCAAGACGTGTTTTCTCAAAATTGCAGAGAAACAGGTTACCTTTATATGACCTCATTTCCTCTTCATGGCTTTTGTGAGTGTAAGCACTACAAAATAGTGTCAGATGGGCGGCACTGGAGACTGGAATCATTAACAAAAAAAGTTTAATCTTGTTGTTTTGGGATTTGTGGGCAGAGTGCCCATGAATGAGGATGGGACTGGGCTCCATTTCCGTGGGACAGGTAAAGCACAGGGAACAACACGTAAGAGCTGTTCCCCTTCCGAGGCTTGGGAAGACAGTTGTGTCACATGTGCTTGGCACAGGGTCCCTCAACGAGACATCTGATGAATAGCTCATGAAATTACATTTATGAAATTAAATTTAATTTTAGAACAAAACTACAGACAGCAGGCATTCCAGCTAATTTTTCTTCAGGCTCCAAGGACTGAGGGTTTTTTTTTTGGTTTTCTTTTTTGTTTCCCAAACTGATTACCTACTTAACTCCTCAAATAATTACCCCTGTTGACTTTGATCTGTAGTTACTAGTGGAATAACACCTTCTTCTAGGAGGGCAGGTTGCCAGCTTCCTTCAAATGAAAGGCCTGGGCTTATGAAGTCATTTCTTGATGATCTCACCTATTATCTTCTTGTCTCTGATCTTCCCTTTTGGGTAAGGTTATTGGGAAAGCTGACTAAGGTAACTGTAGTCTCAGGACAAATTTATCCTCGTCTATTGTAACTTGCCTTTAAGACTGGATGCAGCACAGAGACTTTATTACTCCCTGTGGGGAAGAGCTCAACATAATGACACACAGGAGACCAGGCAAACATAGATGTTTAAGCACAGGCAGATGACAGCTTTTATACCAATGATCAGGAGATTTTCTTTCAATTTGTGCGTGAATTTTGTGTGGAGGTAAGGTCATACTGCTCTTGATTTTTTCTGCACCTCTCATTCAAAAGAAGTCAATAAAGTAGCCATTGGCATCTGTCCCAACATCACCAGAAGGAGGGCTTCTCCAAGATAAATTCCATTGAACGTGCACAAGACCAATGACAATGGAAATAAGAATGTATATCACGTTCATAGTATTGTGCCTATATTACCAGAGTCTGGCTGACAGTGGAATGCAGAAGTTGCTTCTCATAAAATCAATTTTTCATGACTTCTGCCCTGGCCAGATGTAAGCAAACACCCAGCCAACAGAAAAACAAGTGGCTAAAAATAGTGCAAGCTGTAATAATGGCTGGAATCGGACACTGGAGGGAGACACAGTTGCACACACTAAGCCAAAGACACTCTTTCTCGTCCCTTCTTGCATCAGTATTGAGTACATGCCCTAAGAATGAAACATTGAAGCCCCACTTGATCTGCCTCCATTCCTCATTCTCCACATCAGCAAGGAAGGAAAGAGAAAAAGAAAGCCTGGGCCAGTTAATGAATCATAAAGCCCTACACTTTGTTGCTGGGGGAGGAGAAGCACACAATTCCTGAATAAAGCCTGCAGAAATTCAGCACCAATGGTGTGGAACTGTTTTTCGAATCAAGCCCTGAGAACCCATCATGATTTGCATTCATGTAAACACCTACATTTTTTTGTTAACTGAACTGATTTAACTGCTAATTAAAACTAGTCAGTAAGCACAACGCAAAATTAATTAAACCATTTAGTCGGTAGATGCAAATGAGGCAAAGTTACAGCTTGGACAGAACCAAAATAAGTACAAGTACTACTCATCATCTGGCAAAATAGTTCTTGAGGTAAATACTTTCCCCAGAGATGATGTAAAGCAATAAAAAAAAAACCAAACAAAAACATACTGCTGACTACATATGATCTTTTATTGATAAAATGTGCTGGAATCCAGCTTCTTCTCATTGAAACAGTGACAGATGGGACTCAGTGGATTTTAAAAACACTCTCCCATACAAGAAATCTTTCAAAGTAAGGTCTGGATCCCAACTCGCTCTACTCAGGCATGCAAAGTTGCTCCTGCCTGTCACTGGCAAGTGTTTTGGCTCAGTCTGGACCTTATATTTTTGATGGCTATTATTATAGCTTTACATTTTCTCAAGGGGAGAGTATCTGCTTGGTGAACTATATTGTCTGATGTTAAGTGGAAGTAAAGTGGAAGTAGTATTTTCTGAGAGGAAAGGCCGGAAACATGTGTCTCTCTGTGTTATATCTGTGCTCTGCCCTCTCTTTCCACAGGACCCATGTGCCTCACAACCCTAATTGTACTTACTCTCCTAAGACTCCCCTGGGACAGGGACGCACACACACAGTTACCCACATTGTATAAACTGTGAACTGAAATGGGTAAAATAAGCATTAGATCCAAAAAAAGAACCAAGATGCCCAAAGGTGCGGTCCAGCAGCAGCTCATGTGTGGAAGCCTGGACCCAGGGACAAGTCCAGTCCTCATGAGTCACCTGGACTCCCTGCATGGTGCTTGGTAGTACTCCGGAGAGTTTCCTTAGCCAGGTTCAGATATCTAACAGGTATCTCACCGAGGTGCAATTCAGAGCTAAAAGTGAGATGCCTGCAATTAGGCAGTGTAAACTGTCCTTCCACCTTTTCCCCTATTTCAGGTGCCTGAGAACAGCACTGAAAACAAGCGCACGCGGAAGGGGAGATGTCTGCTCTCGAGACACTCAGCTCAGCAAGAAGTGCTGGGGACAGAAGTGGGAGTTATATCTCTCCCTTTCCTCTGGCTCTCCACGGCAGCGCCCCCTCTCCTCTGGCTCCCGTCCCCCAGCACATGGCTTTTTCTGCTGAGCGCGCGCAGCTCACGCCTCACTCAGAAACAGAGCGGGGTTCAAGCTTTCCTTTTTACAACACACAGTTGTCATCATGGAGGCTTTACGCATTCATGCAGTCATCAAACCACTCATCCAGGATGCAGGAGACCTTCCTTCGTTTCCTCCCGCCACCCAAGGGGACATGAGCTCGCACACCCTGCTCCTGGGAGCCCAAGCCAGCAGCCTGATGGTGATGCTGGCAGGCACAGGAGAGTGAGGGGATTCACCTCCCTCCTGTCAAGCACACATCGCTCCAAAGAAACGTGCTCGAGGACCCTTGGGCCAAAGACAATGTCCCAGGGCACTGGCTGGGGAGGGACGGTTCTCAGCTGCTGACCCTGCTCACAGGACCGCATCCTGTACCTCTTTCACAGACAGCTACCAGGCCGGCCCCTCAGAGGACCTCACTAGCAAAATGTATAACTCCTGACTTCCCAGTGGGGTTAGGTGTGGGCTTGCCAGGAAGGCTGAGGCATTTCTAGCAACAAGCAAAGCATGATCTGTCAGCATCTGGAGACAGTTAAGATAAAGTAAAGCACCCATGGAGTTTAGAGACTATGAGCAGACAGCTTGGACTTTGGGTCTAAAGCAATGTGCCTGACGGCCCTAGCAAAGCAGGCAATGGCCCCCAGGCCTCTCTCCTCACCCACAACCCCCAAACCCCTCTGCTGTCACTCCAGCCTTCCCTGGTCTCTGCTGAACAGCGAGACCCAGCTGAGCGCAGCGGGGGCTGCACGTGCTAGTGGGATACAGGGCTGTGCATGCTCCCCACAGCAGCTGGGAAGGTACCCTGCTTGGCTGGGTCATCCATGGGCATCCCAACTGCCAGCACACAAGTGCCATGTGGAGCATCGTCCATTTTGCCAGCACAATGCTTCATTTTTCTATCATCTGTGCTACTAAACTGTTTGAATCCGGTAAGAAAAACTAAAAACAACAGCTTGCTTATTTTTAGCTAAGCAAAGAAGTCTGCCAGCCCCACACCTGATTGCTGGTTGGTTTACATTCAATAATAGTCTTCTGTTTGAGAGGTTACCACATCCTTTCTCATTACTGTTACTGTTATGACACTCTAAGAAGGATTTGTTTCCTTAACATTTTTCTCAGCCACCTTTAGATGCATTTCTGCCTTCAGCTGCTTCCATTCTGACACAGAAAACACGTGTTAAGGGGAAAAAAAAAAAAATGCACAAAACAAATGAGCACACTGTCATTGCCTCAGACAATCCTGAAGGGGGAACAGGGCAAGGTCAAGTCCCAGTTTTAATATTCCTCTCTCCCCTCATAACTTCTGTTAATGGTAACTATACCCCACTCCTCAAGTGTGACARTCAGCGTGATGCTCATCGTGCTCTGTGTCTCCTACTTTCACATGGATCATTATGAGCCATGGGAGACGATACGCTGAAAAGTGTGTGGAGCTGCTGCTAGAAGAGCATCTCTTACACAAGACACCTGTTATGGCTGTTGTGCACTAGGCTTGCTGACTGTTAGCTTTGAGGCAAACCTAATGTAGTTACACTGTCAAAGGTATGGTACTTATCTGCRTACTGCAAAGATGGAACTAATGCAAGCCAAAACCATTTTTCTTTTCTTTCTGTAAGTACCATTACTAATATATTTCACATGGTTAAAAATGCATTATATCTAAGGCTCCTTCTTTAAACGTGTGTGCATAAATTTAGCTTGGATATTGTTAAATATAATTTCAAGCAGTAGAAACAAAACAGCATTTTGCAAAAAAGCATTTAAGCAGAAACAAATGCATTACAGTTAAAGTTTCACAAACACTGATAAGATTGCCGGGTAAAGCAGCTTAATAAAAACAAAACAGAAACAAAGGACTATATACCTCAGTTAGAGCCATGGGAGGCARCTTCCATGCTGCAAAATCCCCACTGTAGGGAATACTTAACCAAGAACTGTCCCTTTGAACGAAGAGGGCCACAAGGCAGATTTTACTGAGCAGATCTTTGAGCTATACAGGTAAAGAGTTGGGCTAGGGATGCTGAGGTGCAGCTGGTATCTCAGCTGTGGCATGATATACTGCTCTGCAGAGTTACTTGGAGAACAAGTGCTGAAGAACCCAGCTCAAGTATGAAAAACCAGCTCTCTGCTTGGACTGTTTCCTCCTGGCTCTGCTGCAACAGCAAAGCACGAAGCTGTCTAAGGCAGCAGGCTGCAGCAGCCAGCACAGTAGCTGCCTATTTAGCCTGTTTTCCCAGTCCCTGGAAACCCAGACAGCTGCTGCTGCCACCAGTGAGGGCAGAGTCAGGATGCATGGGATTTCCAGGACACCAAGACCACCATCCCAATAGCAACTGTCATTTTCTTCCTTATCCCACATTCCGTAGGCTGATATAGAAGCAGCAAGCCTGGTTCACTAGGGTTGTCCATCCTGGCTCTGCTATTTTCCCTTTCCCATCCCTCTCGCCTCCTGATGACCCCTGATCAGTTTTGCCTACACCGCTGAGCTGGATCTAGGAAACTGATGATATTAACTCCGGCTAAGTACCTTGATAGTGTGGTTGTTCTGGAGTTCAAGTTAGCCCAACAGGGCTGCACATTGCTGTGCTGTGCTGTGTAGATATAYGCACTGAATCTCACTGTCTGCACAGCACAGGGCTGTGACAGCCATTTGAGCAGCTGCCTTTCTACCAACCCAGAATATGTATTATTTAGTTCAAAGGTCCTTTGGAGCAAGGATCATCCTCTGTCATATACCTGTATGGTGCCCTGTTGAATAGAGACCAGCTTTTGGTCAGTGCCTCAAGGTAGTTCTGCAATATAAATGATTATTCATAATAAAATAAATATAATGGCTCACATCAAATGTCTAATGATACTGTTCAAGGGATCCTGGGGGTGTTTCTAAAATGTGTTCTTATTATATTAAAAATGTAGGCTCTGGGTATAATTTCATTCCTTTTTACAGTATTTTAGATGACCAAGAGGCTATTTTCTCCTTGTTTCATCCACTTATAATCCTACKAGTATTGCAGAGGGAATAAATAGAGACTAGAAACCATACATATGATTATAAGAATCTACATTTTATTTCAAACAGCCCTATCTCCCTCCCTTTCCCTGTGCCAGAGTAGTATTACTTGGGTTGCAAAATCAAGCATTCAGAAATTAGGAAGTTCAGATTTTCTCTGCAGATCTAATTCAGCCACACTACTTGTATGTGTTACAACAGCATGTGAGTAATTAAAGACTATTATTGTCAAGTGAATTTCACCTTATCCAGAGCAGACTGGATGGTGCGCATTTAATGAGTGACTTTGCAATACTCTTTCTCCTTATTACTCAGTGTGAGGTCCCCAGCTCTACAGTTGGCACCCTATCTAGATCTTCAAATAATTTTTTCACAGTCTTTCTTGTGCCTTCATCGTTATTGTACCCCAGTGCTTTACAGGTATCAATGCTATTATTTTTTCACAATATCCTCGTGAGATAGCAATTGATTATCTCTGTTTTACAAATGAGGAAGCGGGACACAGAAAAATTGAGATCTAAAATGCAACCTCATTCTGGGTGCCCAATTTGAGATGCCACTGGTTTTTATAGATCTTTTCAAGTGCAGAGCACTGCCATTTACATCTCCAAGCATGACATATTTCTGCTGACCTTATTGTAACCTCTCATCTTGGGTAGACAAAAGAAGCAAGATACCACAATCAGAAATCATCCCTGAAAACAACTTGCCTGAAGTCATATGAGAATCTGATGGTAAGGGCAGAGAAGGAGTCCTACTGATCCGAGCAATGTTTAAGTGCCTTTACTATGAAAGTAATCTCTTCCACATGCAATCCCCTACCCTGTGCACCTACATCTTTCAGATCTATCAGACAATCGAGCAAGGGTCCCTCAGACAACTGTCTCCTTCATTACACAACCTTGATTCAGGCCCAGAATAGGCCCATCCCATGCACTGAGTAACCTAAATAATAAGGAACCCTACAGCCCCACCTATAATTATGAAGTGAGCTTCCAAATATAATATCAAACACAGAGGCTTGAGGAATGTTAACTGCGGCATATAAAACAAGCTTAAGTTAAAATACTGACAGATTTATTTGCTCCAGCAGAAAAAACAAATAGTATTCACTAAATTTAGTGCAGGATAGTAGCAAACAGAAAGACTGCTATGGAGCACATCATAAAACCTCACTGTGTGAGGTTTTCTTGACGGCCATCTTCTGTGGAAAACAGAAGATCCGCATCGGAGAGGGCAGAATGCAGAACGTCACCAGTTTTCTTATTGTATGTAGCAGTAAAACATTCACATCAAAATCATTTAGCATGTAGTTTGCAGCGAAGCCACAACATGTGTTTTTGCTATAATATGTCTCTACATTTGTTATTTCTTAGACAGCAGAGCATCTCATCTGATAGCTGGTACAGGGTCCCCATGCTGTCAGAGGTGCCTGGAGCCACAGCGAGGCAGGGGCAAGAAGGATCCCCAGGAGGGCTGTGCCATCTGCTGCCAGCAGTGCCACCCAGGTCTGTGGTGGAAGTCTGTCTTCACTATCAGTGTGATAAACTACACTAGCAACTTTTAATTACCTGCAGATGGGGTGAGAGTGTGAGGGGAAATTGCTACCTTGTAGAATTAATCATCCCCTCCCTTCCTTTTTTCCCTCATGCAATAGAGGACACCAGGTCTGGCTACTGACAACAATAGGACCAGGATTTCCTAAACCTACTATTAGGGGTCCAGTCCCCAGAATGATGCAAACTTTGGCAATATTTTGAATAGAGTTCATCCAGCTGGAAACCTTCAATTTTGATCAAATGTTCTGTATGTACTGGCTCAATGGAAAGCATTAAACTGATGTAGGATCAGACCCATCACTGAGACCAGCAATGGCTTTCTTCTTTTGCTGACTCAACAATGTATTTTTGTTTAGCCTGATACCRTCAGGCTTTTTGAAAAGAGCCTAATCTCCTACTCAATTTAGTGAAAGGAGAGTAATGCAAAAATGTACTAGGAATGACTAGGTAAGTTTTGGAAAAAAAATTCAGCCTGTTCAATATTCTAATTTTTAGATACTTTAAATCATGGATCAATTGTAACAGTTGATACTGAGCACTGAAGCACTATTTTAGAAGGAACTGAGGTCAATACCTCAGCTTTCTCACATGGACACTCAATATTTTTTGAAAATCAGGATCCCTCCAAATATGCATTCATATGCATTTCTCATTTCTGAAAGTTTGAACAGCTAATCATTAAAAACATGTTGCTAGCTTGCACAGTAGCAAAGAACCCTGAGTTCAATCTTTTTAACATTATTCTAGTACCATTAAATTCTATTTTGTACCCACAATTTACCCTTATGAAGAAAGAGTTTATTCTACAAGCATTGAAATTAATGAAACCCGGTTTCTCAAGGCTATCTCCACTACACGCCTGGCCGCTAAAAGCCCGGCTCTGCCTCTTACCTTTTATGACCTCTACCATCAACGTGCGTGCCTAACTCTATTAAGGAATAGAGTTTCATGCCCATCTTCAGGATATTTTTCTTTCTCTTTTTCTGTATCTTCACTCAACTTTATCAGCTAAGCAGAGGATGCATGTGGACTGTCCTCTGTGTAAAGTGCCCAGCTACCTACTTGCATGCCGGCTGGCCAGCCGGTCTCTGCTTCTCAGCTGCTGGGCCAGTCAAATGCTTTGGGAAAGGGCTAAACTTGCCACGGCTGTTTCTGGGTAGAGGAGCTGACAGGGTTCTTCTTTGCYACCCAGCCTGTTTTCATAAGGCATCTGCTCCTCTCTGCAATTTGGCTGACGTCCTGACTCCCAGGTTCAAAAGTTTCTAGAAGAGGGGTGACTGATGGACACTTGCAACTCCTCCAGGAACGAAGCCACAAACATAATCTGCCAGGAAAACTATGTGTTGATGAAAAGTTTTATGATTAAAAACTTGCAAATATCTGAAACTGGAGGAAATATGTATCAAAAACCACAGCAGAGCCAGTATACAGAAACAACATACACAATTGCTTAAGTATATACCAAGAGGAGAGAATTTTGTATACCGTTTAGGGCACACCATAATGGTATTTAACAAAAAAATCCTTTCAGTTTCCATCACACTAAAAATTTGCCATCTGTTATATGGAAGTTTGTTTTTCCCTTTCATTGTAATTAACTTTTTATTGAATTAATTGCTCCAGGTGAGCTGGAAGCGGCTGTTCTACCTCACCTGGTGTGGCTGAGTGTACCCACGCCCAGCCTTGCCATTCACCATTCAGATGCAAATCGTCCCGCTCCCCACACGAAATCATTGGCGCACACCCAAAAAGCCTGCTAGCGACAAAAAMCAATAACATGGCAGGCAGCTGCTGCTGCACAGAAGGAAAAAAAAGTTTTAGAAAAAAGGAAGGACATATATTCCCTGCTTGGTCATTTAAAAATGTGTATTCTACCGAATAAAGCAGGTGAGAAAATATTTGAGATAAACACAGAGTGAATTTTAAATAACTTACACATGGCACCTACAGGTCACTGCCCCTTTTTCTACATGAGAATGAATATATTTGCTAACTTGATCCTTTATGTATACATGCACGTGTCTGTATAGATGTCTGTATAGATGTATACACACATGCACAAACAGTGAAGCAAACCTGTCAAGAAATTAGAATAAAGCAGTGAGCTGAACTGGATTATGAAGGAGTTCTCTTAATTGCAATAACATTGTAATCAAACATACAAAAAAGGTAGGAGTCCTCATTTGAGGATCCTCTGTCTGGAGATGATGAATTAATTCCATGCACATTTATAAAGTAAAGACACAAAAGAAMTAAATGAAAGCTTCTTAAAATAAAATTACATATTGCATACACTATTCTTTCCCTATGAGACAGCAAAAAAGAATAATCTGTTGTTAAGTTTTAGTTACTATGGCTATTTATTAAATATTCCAATGGTGAAGAATAGAATAGAATAGAATAGAAAAGAATAGAAAAGAAAAGAAAACGTGATGGCAAAAGCCAGACCCTTATGGACTGATGATTACTATGCCATGTGGCACAATCCATATGTATTAAGAGTGTACTGAGACACTGTGGCAGCTTTTTGCAGCAAAGATGGCCTCCAGCTTGCAATGGTCCCCATGCATGTGCAGAGCCCACTACAGCAATGTGGCCTTTATTATCCTTGAGACAGCACATGCTGTTCTTTTTTCTGCAGTATCTAGCAAGTCAGTACCTCTTCATGTATTTTTCCTTTTTGTTGCTTTGATGTATTTTTCCCCCTTCCTCTTTAAAACCTGCTCAAAGCCTAGGTTAAAGCTCACCCTGCTGAGAGACAGATGCAGGGATGAGGTTCCTATTATCTGAAGTACTGAGTTGTTCATAGCCAACAACAGAAGCAACAAAATAGGATCATGCAGAACAGGCGTACATGTCATTGCTGTTAGTAAAGTAATTACAGATTTGGCACTAGTGCAGGCTTTCTGCTTGCCAAAGCACTGGATGGAAGTTTAAGAAGCAAATGATTATCCCTGTTCAGGACAAAGCTGGTCAATCAATCTTATATCAATTCCCCTGACACAGCAGCACAAGACTGTGGTTGACTTCTGAGAGAGCACACAGGATGTCTCCACTTAGCTGAAACCCACTTCCTAGGGTATCTATCCTGAAACCGCATGATCCTTGGAGGCAATGAGCTCCAGTGACTAGCTAGAAACAGTAATTCCATTGTAAGATTCTCTTCTGGTCTGAATGCAACACTGCAAAAAATTTGAAAATGCAGTCAGGAGAAACTCTAATTCAGACAGTCTACTTAACAGTATCAGGATTGCCAATCACACTTCTGGCTAACTTTTATGCTTTTTTGAGTACTGGTGTGGAGCTCAGGTTTTGCTAGCGATTGTCTCAGTCACTATTTCCTTTATTTGGTACTTTGACATTGACAGTAGAATAACAGCTGGCCTGAATTTGCCTTTGGGAAAAGAATTGTATATTGATCCCATTATATTTCAGAACATCAGTAAATCCACACATAGTAATAAGCTGTTGTTTTTATTGTTGCTATTATTTGTTCTACAGTAGGACTGGAGAGAGTCACAGGCCAGAAGTCAGCCGTGCTGGGTAGTCTATGAGCAAGAAAATATGTTCTTATATCTAAAAACTTACAATTGCTCTCATTTTCTGCGTGTGACACAAGTACCAAAGTATATTTCAAAAGTTCTTCTTATCTTGTTTCCAATTGAGACGTTTTAAAATTTTTGAGGCTTTTAGCATGTCCCATCAAGGTCTAATTGTGTCACAACTAAAATGGAGTTAGGCACTGAAATGATCAAAAATTAGAAACATGTGTGAATAACAAAGACCAAATGCATCAGAGAAAATATAGGGAAGAGATCTCAGAGCTGATGGAGAACTGTGGACAGCTTGGTCATGGAATAACACTATTGCAATATACTGTTGATGGGACTCAAGCCAGTATCTCCGCCTGACACTGCAATGCACCGTGCGGACATAACAGCTCAGGGCAGGTTTAACCCCCACACCTCTGCACCACACCATTGCACAGTGCAGACATGCCAAAGAGTCAATGTGGGGCCAGACGGCCCAGCACTGAATGAAAAGACACTCTTACCTGGCTGAGAAGCCCTCAGCGGCAGTGCAAAGGAAAAGGATGCCACGGGGGACATCGGCCACCGCCACGAGCACAAGCAAACCACATATCAAAGCTCATGAAAACTCTTGCATGCCTCATATTTGTCCTTTGCTGCCCAAGCCTATCTATATCAGTTATTTGTGACTTAATTTCTTTTAAGAACATTCATCCTCTGAAGCAACTGCTAGACTAAAGATGATCAAGCAACTGCTCAGGTGGAGAATAGGATCAAGAGGATTACAGATCTGGCTGAAGTGAGCTATCAGGAGCTGCAATAATTAGGTTGCCTGGGGACCCAGCTTCATGCCCAGCCCAGCATCATCATACAAGGAAATGGTAACTCTGCCGGAAATTTTTGTCATCTCTTGCTTATAAACCACATCAGGAGATTTCTCTCCTCTCAGACACATGTCTTGTGATCCTAGCCACAGCAAAGTTTTTAAATACCACTGGGTTGAGAAAGTAGGCAACCCTGGACCAAATCTTTCTTTATTTTGTAGAGGAACTAACACATGAAAGGTAAACTATAATTTTTATCATATTTAAAAGCTATTTGCATTTACAGATCATATTTACATGCTATTAAACATGCTATTAAATTGCAATAAGGAAAGTGAGAATACAATTACACCCTTATTACACAAATGCGTGAAAGGACAGCTAGAGCATTCATCACATAAAAAATTAGATAAGTTATATGTATTTCTGTGTAAATGTTTTGTATAACTATATAAATGGATACACATATCTATGTCTCTCTCTATACATTATATAAATTTAAAGTATATGTCTTAATATATACATTACATCTGTCATAGACAGTCTTTATATTTATTTACACAGGTATTTATACATCTGACCTATGTGATTTTTGCTTAGTCTTTCTAGGTCTTAACATACTTAAATGTGACTTAAAGTACTATGACTCACCATTTGCCTGTAAGACAAAATTGAACACAAATATGTTTTTCTTCTCCTCCTTAATAAACAAAAAATATTTAGTGTGAATTTGGCTCCATGGAGGCAACAATAAAGCCTTCAGCGACTTTAAAAGACACATTTTTTTCCAGCTGTTTATTAACATTAATAGACAAGATTTTCGCTTGCCACAACTCCATCAACTTTACTAGAAGTAAGGAGGTCCACAGCCATGGAGCTCCTATTCCTGAACGTGTATTGCATACACTAAATAACAATACCAGAATGCATTCAGTGGCAAAACAGCCCTGATAAAGCGCAGATGCAGGAACAGCTGAACAGAAGCCCTTCAGCTGGATTCAGTGAAGATTTTCGTATGCGCTACGTGAGCTACTGGATCAGACTCACATACTCCTGATTGCAGTGAAAATTTTGAGCCTGATTTGAATGCTGAAAACTCAAGCAAGGGACCCTTACTCCCTGCTCCAGCTAGTATCCACTACTCGCATGAGTAAAAACTACTCACCTGGGACGTCCCTTGCCTACTGTCTCTTACCATCTGCAATTTAGCAAAGTACAGGGTTTTTGATAAGGTTCAGATCGCTCACAATGATAAATCTAAGGCACACATCCTATAAGGATAACTGAAATGTGAAGATTTCTCTTTTTGAAGAGGAAAATGCACAAACTATAAAGATACATTGTTCTTTTAAAATCTTCCCTTCCAGAAGTTTGTGCTAATTTTAGCTACTACCTCTAGCTAAAAAGCAGAGAGGAAAGAGGACCAAGGCTATGATGAGTACAACTGCAGTTCTGAATGAGCATTATTTGTTTCCAGTTATAAAAAAAATATATATAGCTAGTACAGCTTACAGCCCTCTTCATTCACACAGAGGGCTCTCAATGAAATGTGCTTACATATTATTTTCCTCACGACACATTTCAAAAAAACCCAAAACACAGCAATGATCCTGTAAGTAAATAAAATTATTTACTCTAACTGCACTTGAACGGGATTATTAGTGTGGCAAAATCCACTGATCTCTGGAAACCCACTGGAGATGATTTCCGATATGCAGGGTTTATGGGAGTAGATGCAGGCATATCCCAGAAGGTTGCTAAGGAACTAGCAGATACATGCATTTTCTGCAGATCTGACACGTGAAACATATCCCTGTTTCTTGGATTAGGCAAACTGAGAAAGCTATGAGAAACGAGATATTCACATCAAATTCTCCTTATTTTCCTTAATCAAGAAACCCCTGAGAACTGTAACTATGAATAATTCAATCTTTCACTAACATTTGGTGCAATTAATAACAGTACTTTAAAGCTGCTAGCTTTGTATATCTTTTTATGCATAATTAAAGGGTGTTGATATTTAAGTTCTCAGCCAAGGAGCAAGCTAGGTTTGGTTTTGCTGGCAGCTGCAGCTCCTGGCTTAACTACAATATGATAACCTGATATTGCCCCATCTCAACGCACCCGGCGCAGTTAGCTTTCTTCTCTGCCACCACTCCTGTTCTTTCTTAATTGTGCTGGAATTTTGTGCTCTGTCTGAATCAGTAGCTGCCTGTCTGCTTCCTTCTCCCTTCTTCTCTGCCACACACGTTAGCAGTCTGAAGCTGTGGTCAGAACTTGTCTAATTTTCTTATGGGTACTAGTCACTGAAGGCATGGTTTTTGCAACGCGATTTTCTGTTTCATGCTTTCAAACAATTTCAGATGTAAATGCAAAATAAATAAATCTAAAAAACAGACAGATACCAGTGCATTAGATTTTCTGCTCCTCTGATTAAATGGATCCCTGGCTTTGAAGTCATAAAAGAAGTCCAGAGAAATTCCCTTTTTAAAAAACATGCTCCAAATTTCTGTGGTGGCACTACATGCTTTGTCTTTTCAGTTTCCCTTTGTCTCATCAGAGAATTCCTCTAGTAGATTACTTTATTACTTTTGCTGAAAAGAAACCCTCCAACAAGGTCTCTTACTAGAGATTTCACATAATTTTCCACTTTTCCCAGTGTTTTTATTAATAAAAAAAAAGGCAATTTAATTTCCAGCACTTTCTGGTAATTAGGAAAATTTTTAAATTAGGAACCAAAAGCAATGTATGAGTGATTCGTATTTCTCCTTTAGGTCAGAACTTAAACTGTGGAACTCCAGATTTAAAAAGACTACAAAGGCTTTCCTTTTACGTTTTCTATAACTCAGCTGGCTTTTGCACACAGGGCCCCACGTATTTTGAAGTGGCATACATGGATCACCATTTTAAGTCCCATCTACATGTATGAAAGCTATTACCTTTTGCAATTTTTCAGACTTTTAAATTCAGCTGAACAAAGAGAAAATTCAAAATGTGGCCATTTTTTCATCAAATTAAACAAACAGTCAACTGCTGCCACCACCCCACAGCCTCGAAACAACCCTGCTCCCAGAGCTAGAGCAAGAATAAACTTCCTAGGCGTAGTCTCAGCCAACTTTGTCTTGTGAGATCAAACTTCACTCTGGGGTAAGTTGGTTAACTGCATTCAGTAATTTCTCATTTTCTTGTGAGAGAATGATTTGTAAAGGAAAAATGATTACAGGTAGTAGGGGTATCAGGTTAGGAACTACAGCACAGTTACATGTATTCACACTCTCAGTTTGGTTCCCAACTTTTCCTGTTTTTCTGGTGATGACATAGCCCATGTTCCTGAAGCCCTTTAAAGCATTTTCAGAGTTGTGTGGACCACTGAGTAGTCCCTGTCAATCTGAACTAGACTTTCTCATTAATGGTGGAATAAGCTGCAGAAGGGAACATAGTATTTTCTGCGGACCCAGTCTGGATTTGTGCTTCAAGAGAGTTCCCTGAACAGAGAAATAACATATTTTGTTTTCATTCATTATATTCATACTTTGACCTAAGCTTGGAGAGAGAAATCTACATTCAACTACTTAAATCCATAGTTACACACTTTGAAAGGTCATTAAAGGGTCTGAATACCTGTGAAACCAACTGAGCCCAGCTGGAGCTTTGGGCATAGAAGATCAAGGTTAATATTTTCAAACATGACAGTGTCATGCAGAAGCCAAAGTCTGAGTTACAAAATGGCATAGGACCAGAAATTTAAAAAAATATTTAGGGACTGAAACACCTTTAAAACTCTGAGCCCTTAGAAGGGCTAAGATGATGGGCTTCACAGGGTGCCCTGGCTCCCAAATCTCTGAGTAACATTTGAAGTAGATTTCAGTTCTAAAGGTCACTTAGCCACCTCGGAATATTTTTCTCCCAGATACCAAATATGTGATTAAAGAGTCAGCTGCCTGTAAGGCTATTGGCTTGTTTCCCCAACCCAGGAAGGACTAACATCATGCCAAAATCTTTTTCAGGCTCTTCCCTCAGGCTCACTTCATTAATTCAGGGGGAAAAAAAAAAAAGAAGCAAAGAAAAGAAAAAGAAACCGTCTCTCACAAAACATGGGCTGCAGGGGCCATTTTCCCGTGCTGCAGCTCTCCTTGCTCTAAAGCCAACATCTCTCCCATAGTTCCTCATCTTAATGAGCTTTCTCAACTCTTGGTAAGCACTACCTGACCCAAATGAGTCAGGGAATGGGCAGAAGTTTCTGCCTCCTGGGACCCTTGACCCTTAACGTGGCTGCCTCTCCTGCTGTTGTGCCTGACCTCAAACTTCAGGACTAGCATTAAACTCTTTAGGAAATTAGCACAGTAGACATATAGTTAAGTACCTACTTGGATATTCAATTTCTAGCTTCTGTTTTTGAAAACATGCCTGCTGTTTTGAACGCCCTCTGCTGAAAGGCAGGATGTGGTTACTTCTGGCATTAAATGTCTGCATCCTTAACCCCTTGTGGAAGGGAAAAAGTGAGCGAGGCACTACGCAGAGTGGAAGCAAGGCGCTCATATGGGGCTGTTAGCTTGCTTAGCATTAGGCATCTAGAGCTGTATTGGGACCAACACGTGCTTTTTAATGTTATCTCTGCCTCTGTTGTAGCATTTCTGCTAACACTCCCTAAACGGAATAATAGGCCAGTTTGCTCAAAACATGTCCCCAAACTCTAGAGGGCAGGTAGAACAGAGACCACGTCATTACATGAGCCACAGTCCAGCACTCTGTCATTTAAATGACGTGAAGCACAAAGATGGATGTCACATAAGTACCAGCATGGGCAGAGCAAAGACCCCATTCTATAGACCGCCAATACTGCACACAGTTTAAAGGGAAATGCTTGAAGTCACTATAAAGTGAGGAGGGGAAAAAGATAAAGAAGAGAAATGTTGCCCTCCCAAACACTGCCAATATTTCCCAGATGCACACAAGCAGGTGTGAAGCCCACCAGTATCAGCCTTCAAAGCACTACCCTTTTCCCATGGCAGATTCACAGCTATCTCCTACTTTGGCATGATGAAATCCCCTTTTGTAGGTCTTTTCTCCACAGCCAATATGTTCATACATTTAGATATTCAGTATTTCCCTCTCAGTGCCTATTATGCCTATATCACACCTTAACAGCATGGCCAGCCACTGGCTTTTTCTTTTTGTTGCGCAAGAAGGATATCACCACCTACAGTCCTGAGACCTGAGAATCTCTTTAGTTTGTTTTAGTTTATATTAAAAGAGCAGTGGGGCAGCAGCAATGCTCACTGTAATTGCAGGAGAAGGATCATGCAAGAAAGTATTTCATGTTAAATAAACCTCTGTGTCTTTTAATGCTGGAGAAGTTTTTTTCATTTGTTTTTGTTTTAATCTGGTTTTGCTGCCATTTAAGTTAATGGGAGAGAAAAATCTAATGCGATTCAAAGCAGATCTTTTCTAAAGCAGGAATAACAGGACAGGAAATGTAGCCTATGCAGGCATTAGCTTTTAGCTAGAACAACCGGGAAGGTTTGATCAGATTCTAATTCTCCCAGTGGGGGTAAATAGAGAAGGGAGACAAAAAGGCAAACAAGAGGGGGAAAAAAGGATTTATTTTTAAAGGTATTGCTTTAATTCCTTCCTACATGCATCTCCACAAGTGCAGTGAAAGCAAACGGTTACTCTATCCTCCCTGCTCTCACCACAAGTTTGAGTTTTTGTGTCATCTGACAAGTGTTACTGTCACTTAATAATTTCTAGAGCACTTTAGGTGAAAATGGCACTTCACAAACCATTTGAAAAGATAGACGCCACCTGCCCCAAGTGTTCTATAATCTAGGGCCAAATCTTTACAAATCCTGTGGCTCTGCAACTCGCATTTATTCCACAAGGGCTCAGGAGCTCTCAGGAGTCAGCACTGTTCAGCTGGATCACTCTCTGAATGAAGTCAATGGGAATTTTGCCAATGACTTCATTAGTTGAAGGCGCAAGCTATAATTCAGAGCTTAGAAGGGAGACAGCAGCTCATGAAAAGAAAAAACTGGCAGCATGCATAAGTCTTCTATTTGAGGTGGGACTTCAGTTTGGGAGATAATAACCTGAAGGGGGGAAGACTGTAGGAACAAATCCATCTTGTGTTACATCCTTGACTATCTCCATTGACTTCAGTGGGAGTTACTGGCCTGAGTAAGGTGAGGATTTAGGGGTGCATGTTCCTACACAGTACAATGCATGAACTGTAGACATTTACAGGCATTTCAGGACTAACACCCAGCCTGTTAAAACCAGAAAACTAGCCACTTGGGATTAACCCTGCAGTACGATATTCATTATTCACCAGCACGGCAATCCAACAGAGACTAACTATGAAGTCTGATATTCATTAAACTGCAGTACAGCATCTCTGAGGTGGCCCGTCGTGCAGCCCTGTGTGTGTGCATTTCTGTGTGTGCACTTACGTACATGTACTACAAAATATAATGGCAAGAGGGAGGGACATATATTTTAGAAAGGACACAAATTCAGCACAAGCGGTGGCTGGCCTCACAGGGATCTCTAGTAAAGATGCCAAGTAACGTTTGGCTTCCAGGTCAGACAGTTTTTTTTTTTTATCCTAAATCTACTCATGCAAAGACACAGCTTATAGCTTGCAGATGGCTCATTCTGCTGATCTGCCAGTATTCACACTCAGAGTGTGGAATTATATCACATGAGCAAGGGGATTGCTGTCTTTTTTCATGGCTTTGTTATTGCAGGCAAAAAATATAGCTAACCACAAAATAAGAAAAAGGAGGATACTGAATTCATATTTTTTGGAAAGATTTTTAAATTTAATTTAAGAAGACAAGAATATAGGCAAACATGAGCTTCCCGACAAACACTATCTCTTACACATATGTTTATCGAGGCAGCCAGAAACTGAGGATGAAGTATATATTTTAATTAAAGGATGCACTAACATTAGCAGGCAAAAGTTTTTTTTCTCTCACTATGGTGTTTACTTGCATTTTCCATGCTTTGCGAAATCATAATACCTTTTCCCCTAACAATGATAATAATTAATAATAATTCCTAATGTTATAAATACTAGGAGCCTCAAATTCATTAATAACAGCAAGAATAATAAATTAGTATGAAAGCTTAAATTCAATTCCAGATAAGGAGAAACCCAGTCTATTTACATGATATTATAATCAATTTTAAAATCTCAGTAGAGTTGCACCTTTGTAAACCAGGAGTGATTGTATTAATTTATTGAAGTTAACTAGGGAGGGTTTGTACCAATATAGCACAGAAAGGCTGACCTGTGAAATCTGCAGTCTGTAAAAAAAYGAACAAAAAATCCATTGATGTAATTTGAGCTAAAAAAAAAAGGTCAATATTTTGTCCTTTGGAAAATTATTTGGATTGATAAAAGCTATTCACACATTTGTGATGAAGTAGTCAGATGGTTTCATCTGAAAATATATTTTTTTAAAAGGGGAGGGGCTAAGTGTTTCACAACAATTCCAGGACAAGAGAGATATGGAGCCACTGGAGAGACTCCAGCAAAGGGCCACTAAGACGATGAAGGGAGTGGAGCATCTCTCCTATGAGGAAAGGCTGAGACAGCTAGGACTGTTCCGCCGAGAGAACAGAAGGCTCAGAGGGATCTTATTAATATATATAAATACTTGAAGGGAGGCTGTAAAGAAGATGGAGCCAGGCTTTTTCCAGTGGTGCCCAGTGACAGGACCAGAGGCAACAGCACAAGCCGAAACACAGGAGGTTTCCTCTGAATAGGAGACACAGGAAACACTTCTTCACTGTGAGGGTGACCAAGCACTGGCAGAGGTTGCCCAGAGCGGTGGTGGAGTCTCCATCCTTGGAGATACTCAAAAGCTGTCTGGACATGGTCCTGGGCAGCTTGTTCTAGAGGACCCTGCTTAAGCAGGGGGGCTGGACCAGATGACCTCCAGAGGTCCCTTCCAACCTCAACCAGTCTGTGATTCTGTGATTCATCATGTGAAAGTTGTCATTAAACTAAAATGCATTCTCTTTTGTTTGGGTGAGGAAAGTGGAACATTTTTTCCTCTGGGTTGACCCAAATTATTTTCCCCTCTTTCCTCCATTCATCCAACAAACTGAAAAATCAAACTGCCCTACTCGCAGCATCATTGTAATCTGGTGTCATTCCTGGTTAAGTTTTCCTTTTGAAAAATTCCCTAAAATAATTGGCACTAGCAAACCCCCTATTTGACCCATTCTCCTTTTTTCTGCCTGTACTTCCATGTCTTCATCCTTGAATATATACCGAAAGCAATTAATTTGACTGAGCTTGTATGCTCAGCTTGAGTATACATCAACTTGGCAGCACAGAGTGGTCTAAAACAAATGAAAGGAACCCGTGATCGCTGCAGTGGCCCTGTTCCCTTCGCCCTGTTCCTCATACCATACAGTCCTCAGGCTCATTGGGAATTATTTGCCAGGGATCTTTGCATGTAGTGTTATAAGAAAAATAAAGCGTTAGCTTGACTAATTAAGCCTGGATTTTATTCAGGCAACTTTGCATGGTTTTGTCACACTGCATGCAAGGAGTAAAGAGTGGTTGAACAAACTCTATAAATTTGAGGTTTCAGGATAGATGGATATCCAGATGTTTGGTTCCAGATCATGAGAAGTGGGGCACAGGACAACACACTGAAGTGGCATTAACTTTTTACGTGTGTTACTACAGTGCTTAAGAGAGCCAGTCCCAGGCTGAGATCTCCATGGCAATCAGCACTATACAAAGATTAATAATATGGTTAGAGCTGCAAGAGATTACAACTGCAATATAAAGTAAGTTATTCATGGATAACAAATGGATTTCCAGGGAGTAAAAGGAAACAAGGAGAAAATATTGATGAGAAGGATAAACAGTGAACAATAGACTTAAGTTTGTGAAATTTGGGGAAATTTAGAAACGCAAAGAGAATTTCAAAGGAGGCTTTGAAAGGCAGGCAACGGAGTGGCCCTGAATGTTTCTGTTGAATTCCTCCTACGAATGAAGGGCAGAAACAGACACAGCACAGGAATAGTTTGAAAATTAACATAAAAGCAGTGGAACATAACCTAAGAAAGTGAACATACCTGTCCAAGCAATGCAAATAAAAGGGGTGCCATGGTTTAATTAAAGGGATAGAAAATTGATATTTGCAGCATTATCTGAAAGGATGTAGCAGCACAGAAGTGTATTGGTCCAGAGGAAAAAAAAGATAAAAAGCTGTTGAATCATCACATGATCAGAGCCCAGACAACAGTTAACAGCTTTGCAAATAGAGGATAAACACATGATTTTGAGTTGTTATACTGAGAAAACCAGCAGACTTACAAATAACCTCAAGAAGGTCCCTGGAGAGAGAGAATCAAGAGAAAGAAGATGACCATGTTGTGAATCTGCTTACAAATGAGTAAGCAATAGAAAGGAATGATACAGAATATTCAGCTAAGAGAAAAAGAAAGGAACGAGGTTTCAGGAAGTGTGTGCCTGGGAAAGAWGATGATGATGATGAGGGAGTAGGGAATGGAGAATAGCTGACAGGAAGGAAATAAAAAGGGCAACTAGGAATTCATGTAGGTAGTAAACACAGCACATTAAAGCAAGTCAAATACACAAAGTATTTTTCTAATAGTACTTTCTACAAAAGCTGTGGCTGCTGTTACCACAACCTTGCTGAGAGATCTTGAATAGGGAGAAGCTGGTAATGCATATGCTTGTAAAACTCAAAGTGCTGTCTAGTATATGAAAGTATCCTAGAGATTCTGCTCTAAGAGAAGAAAATTAAACTACGTGATTTATAAGGACAAACTGCCTGGAGAACATTTTGATATACCCGCTGCCTAGGAAAGAAAACAGCAACAACAGCCTAATCATTTTAAAATCCCATAAAAAAAATTCAGTGCACATATTAAGAGAGTATTGGGTCTCTTTTTTTCCCTACTTTTATCTATGCCAGGTTACCAATCCCTAAAGAGGATAATGGTTTCTACAGCACTCCTTTGGGAGATTTCAGCTAGGTGTGGCCTAATTGTGAGATCTGCCGCCACACGAAAGCTTCTGCAGGGCAAGGAACAGAGATTATGTTCACATTTAAATCATTCCGTGGTAGGCAAAACAGCAGGATTTGTAACTTGTAATGGCTGCAGCACCCTTCCAATTAGGGTTTAAGTGACAAAGTCAAGTCGGGATATGCAGAATGAGGAAAACGCATCGAATAATCCATGTGGAAAATCATGTCCAAACACCCTCAACTGCAGTTATGAAAACTCTTGAGAAGCGTAATGAGAGACTGGGATCTAACAGAGCTATGAGAAATAATCAATAAAGACAATGGAGCAGCCTGCTCTAGAGTCAGATTTCTGATCTCTAGCTCTTGTTGCTGTCCCTGATTCATGATCCTCTTTGCCCATCTGTAAAAGAGGAACAGTATTATTTTACAGGGTGGGGGTTGTGAACCTTAATTTGTTAACATTTCCAAAAGAATTGTGAGATCCTGAGATGAAGGGGCCAAATTTAATGCTCATTGTTTAGGCTTTAGCCTCTCTGTGCTCAGACAGAACTCCCACTGAGACTGGGAGCTGAACAACAATTCCAGAAGTTGGTCCATTTTTCCTAGGAAAATGAGACAGTTGCAAAGTACAGTTTGTTTGCTGCATTCATTCAGTACCCTGGAGATACAGCATTATGGTTAGTTACACATCTCAGAAAGCTTCTTCAGCAATATTGCAATGGCTTTGAATTCTTACAAGGCTATGCAGTCCAAGTGAAACAAAGCTGCTGGCAAAAGTAATAAGCCAGCACTCCACACCTGATTAAACAGCATTGTTTTTTAGTCTAGCACCATGCCAAGTTCTCATGTCAATGTGGATGCACAGTATCCGAGAACTGTATAAACTGCAGGTTTTACCACTGCAGCAGTGAGCAACTTGCTTTGCGAGAAGGTATGCCTAACATTGGTTTTTAGCTCAGCAGTTTTCAGGAATCAACCCCCTCTACCCCCAGAAAAACAACCCTTCCTCAAATCCCAAAGGTGCTGGAATGTAAATAAGGTAAACTGAGCCCTTAAATGATCTGCCCATGCATACACTACCTACAGCATTTTTGGTTGCTAACTGTAAGCAGCTGCCAATTTYCCTCTAATGCTCAGACGACTTACTAACTGATCTGCAAGTCCCAAAAGCGTGTTATCTTTAATGTGCCTCTAATTTTGCTAAGAGCCTACTATTTATAGTGTGTCTTTTATTTACTTATTTACCTTCAACTAATTAAAGCTATCATTTTAAAAAAAATGCAGGAAAAAAAGTGCACATGTGTGTGTCCTTGGTGAGAGGAGAAAAACCAATCTGTTCGCTTAACTGGATGAATGTTACAAAAGTTCTGTTTTGCTTGGAAAAGCAATGCATGAGTAAAAGCTCCAAAACCTAGCATTATTATCTCTAATTACAATTGGCAATATGTGGCAATCATAATTATTCATTTATGCAAAAAAGCTTACAGTGTGTCTCATTTTTTATTCCCTGTTAAAGGATGGCTCGACAAAAGAAGAAAAAAAAAGATTATAGTGCTGAACATAATTGTGCTAAATGCTCAGTCATTTTGTTTAAAAAATACTACAAAACTAAACTGCTATTTCTGCAGAGACAGGAAATAATTTAACAAAGATGTATAGTATACTCTGCAGGTGACAATCCATCCAGAAAACATATTTCCCTGAAAAGGAGAGATATTTCACCACAAAATTGAAGAGCATAATTTTTGCCATTTCTGCCTTTCTTAAAAAAAAAAAGAAAAAACCCTCCCTGTTTTAATCTAGCATATGCTTCCCCTGTTAGTAAAATGCTAATTTGCAAACAGTCAGAGGAGAGACCGTGACCATAATAACTCGCTACGGTTCTGCAATATGACACTCTATTTCAATTCTACCACAGTACACTAGGCAATTGAATAAGATCAAGTGCACTTCATGACAAAAAAATAAGGAAGGACCAGTTCACGCTACTCACATAAGTAATCTCTATTTATGCATGTATTTGTAGTGGAATATTCCTCTAATTTAGGCCTGTGGAACTGAGCCTGTAAAAAGCCACAGCCTGTCAGAGTTGCCAGTCATCCTTTAATCAGGTCCTGAGGGTTGGGCACTGCACAGGACCACCTTCCCAAATAAAAAAAGACTCAAATTCAGGACACCGGAGTCTAGAGATGAAGTCTCAAGAAAATGAATGCTGAGAAGGCTGCTTATTAGGAAAAACTGGAAAGATACTCTAAAACCTGACTGAAACGCACAAGGAGGCTTTAATCCTGAGACGCTGCACCAGATGAGCAATCTTTACTCTTGGGTCCAATCTCACTCTCGCTGATGGAACAATTTTCCCCTCATCGTACTCATTCCCGTCTCAGAGCAAAACTGAAGGCAATGGAACTATTTCTGTGAAAAGAATCATCCACAGAACCAAGGGTTTGTTCGATGGCTAGGCATTAAAAAACTTTTTCAAAGTGTCTTAGATATATAAAAATGTAGGAGACTTTAAAATCAAATAGGAAGCAGATTATTTTTTTTCCTGTGCTGATGGTGTTGATTAGAGCAAAGGAAATGGAGATCACCATTGGAATGCATGGGAAAAGCCAGGCTTCCAGAATAGTATCATAAGTTGCACTATGTGTTATTTAAAAAAATTGGTCAGCTTCATGCAGTGGTTAAAACAGTGGAATTTGTCTCCTGACTTAGTAAATGATGGCAGAAAATGAGGAAAACATGGCCGATCAGTGTACATAGAAACTTTACAGCAAAGGAAATAAAATGTAAATCTGGAAGAAACGAAATACAGTATTGCCATTACTCTCCACTTTGCTTTTGCCATCAGACASAATAAATGATTAACATGCGAGTTTGTATCTCTTTTTCTCTCGAGAGCACATGGTTAGGTTGCAGGAGATACTAACTAGGCCCAGCAGTGATTTCTTACTATAATTAATTCATTGTGTCTTGGTCCATTACCACTAAAAGACTTCTTCCACCCTTCACGCAGCGCCTTGAAGAAAGACCCTGTTCCCATTACAGTCCATGGCAAAATTCTTCTTTTTTTAATGGGAAAATAGGATTCGGTCCTGTGTCTGCTGTGCATATTGTAGCAGATAGCTCATGCATGCTCAGATATCTGGGTTTGCTAACACAGTCAACATTTGCTTAACACACTGCATTACAACACTTACATGAGATGTCTTGATTAGAAAAAATGGATTGTTAAATTGTTTCACACTATGGATTGCAATCATATGGTATTGAACACTAAGACACTAAATGTATCTTTGGAGCAATGCTATGAAAAGGAAAGCATTATTATCCCGTGTAGCAGATAAAAAAACAAATGGAGGCCATCGGGCTGGACCAGCAAAGGATATACTTTAGTGAGGAAGGCGTTCAGTTGGGATAGCTGAGAGCTGCGGTCCAGTCCCTTCTCTAGTGACAACCTAATATAAAATAGCGAAGCGTGCAGACGACCAGGGATGAAAGGACCACCYTCCCCAGTTATACGCAGCTAAGCCTCTAGCCCACTTTTAGCAATTCATGTAGATGTCAAAGTTGAACATTATTACTCACTGATCTGGAGGCCTGGCTGGATTGTGGACGGAGTATTTATCACCCAGTCAATCGCCACAGGGATCAGTAAGGACTGTTTACATTAAGTAAAGCAAAATGCAGAGGACTGCATGTATTTTATTAGGAGAGATGTGCAAAATACAGACATTCCAGCATAAGGAAACTCTGCTTTTTCTGCATCTTTCTTCTCATTTTAGATGGAAGTGGCAACCTTTCAGAAATTAAGAATTGCAAACCACAGAATATAAATCAAGAAAAAAAGATTTGGAAATAGCAGCACCATTAATTTCAATATTTCTTTTTAACTTATAGCAATCATTTCAGCATTTCTTCTACCAAAAGGTTTCATTTAGTTTAATGAATCAATCTGAAGTGATTCACTGGTATTCAGCTCTGTCAGTAAAATGCATACAGCATTCTGGTGGATTATCTCATGGCAGTCAGAGTTAAATGTACAACATACTCATTCTCTCCTATAGACCTGGGTTCCTGGCCAGGCTATATGTTCCTTATGGCATTCAGAGAGTTGTGACACTCATGACAAATGACTGAACTAAGTCAAAAGAAAATCTTCATTGAACTACAGGAAGAGTAGGGCAATCTCCAAGAACAAGTCTACAGGACAGACTGCAGACCTAAGTTAAAATTCCTAACAAGATTGCAGCTTAATGCTTCAATTAACTCAGGTCAAATATTACAATTAAAATGAAAATGCTTGGACGCAAAATATTCTGGTGTAAAAAAAATTTTCCTGAAAGTTTCCTAAATGAAATTTCAAGTTTGCAAGACAGTGGATCGTCCAACAGAAAAGCATATTGTTGAGCATTTCCAGACAGGTTTTTAATACGAGGTATGTTCTTTCCTCTTCCCTTTATAACATAACGATTGGCTACTACAGAAGATGAAGATTCATTGTAATATGGATAATAAAAATTATAAAAACAATAAATATATTTTAAAAATTCAAAAAGCCAAAATAATTGCATTTTCACATTTCTCAAAATCACCCTGTGGATTTTACCTGAAAACATTTTTCCATCGATATCTCTGTGATTTCACGTCACATTCTTTCTGCCAATATTATCATGGCTGGTAACAGCCTCTGCAAACACTAGTCCTTCCCACTTCATCCAACACATTAATTATTCTGACCTTAGAACTATTGTCTTATGTTATTCAGAAAGTTAAATTCTACATTACACAAAATACAGTAGTTCTAGGTGAGTTTTGTTCCTATATGTCTTGTTAACAAAGCTTCCCTCAGTGTGCCTCCACAGTATCAGCATGCCTGTTTTTAAAAAGAGGACTGGTAAGGTAGTTCTCTGTATCACGCAGATGTTTTTCAGAATCTTAAATTATATTTATCCAAAGTTTTATGTGCTATTATATTTACTATTTGCAAAATGCAATCTGAATATTAACTAATCCATCCTCTGGCTGGGAATTAACTTGTCTCATCTCAGTTTTTCATATGTGGAAAAAAATACAAAAGGACTAATATCAGAAATGGGGAACATTAGATGAAATTCATGGGGGCTTGGTGTAATGAATTAGAAAAGCATATGGGTTATGTCAACTTTAAAGTGATTCCAAACCCAGGCTCAGAGATGATCTATAGTACAAGTTCCTGAGTTTTACCCATAGTGGCACTACAACCCAAGCCTGAGCTATCATCTGCTGCATTTTCAGGTCTGAAGTCTAGCTCATTCACACTCCTCTCCTAGTTCTTCAGAAACTACTTAGCTCCTTTTGGAAATAAGTAGAGCCCTTGATAACACAAGCATAGAAAATCCTTCAGTAATTCTTACAACCGCTGAGCAGCATACCAAGCAACAACAAATTAAAGAAAGGTTAGGAACTTTCCCGAAATATAACTTACACTTTTTTTCCCAGATAAACAGCACATAATGAATGAATATCTATTTTACTGATTACTTTCCAAAAATGTTTTACCCTGGTAGAAAATTCTGCCAATGGAATAGCAAGTAGCTTGATTTAATTGTGCAAAAATTAGCTGATGAGAGTAAAGGGTACAGTTAGAATGCTAACTAATAAAAACATGCACACCTCAACCGTAGGTATTTTTAATCTTTCCATCATAATTTCCTTCTTCTCATCCTTCAAAATCTGACTTCAAAAGAGAAAACAGGGCAAGCTTTGGGACTGAGACACTCAGTGTGCTCAGACCTGATGTCCTGCTTCAGCAAGCACTGCAGTGCACTGGTACCATACAGAAATAACAGCCAGATGGGTGGAAYTGGGTCCCACTAAGTCAAGGGCAAAACTTCCACTGATTGCAACAAGGCCACCCTTTCTATCACTCCCTGTCCCATTCAATAAGACCGTATGCCTTTTCCTCTAAGAGGAAACAGGTTCCCTTCAGGATCAGTAGTTTTAAGATGATATAAGAATGGGTATGTTTGTAATTATTTGGCTTGAACTGTACACTGAGGACTAATAAACAATTACTAGCCTGGCTTAAGAGTTTTCTAAAACACGAAAATAGGTTCTGAAGAATCATAGGTTACCCGGGGAAACCTGACTGTGTAATTCGCTGGGAAGCGTACAATTTCTTAGGTTTCAAGTTTGAAAACAAAGCAAAACAAAGATTTGTCATGTTTCATATTTCCAAACCAATATGCCTACACTCATGTGGTTTCCATCTTAGGCAGAGTGTAAAGAGGAAGTAAAATGTCAAGTTGTTTATTTCTGTGCAATTTTCTTATCTCAAAATAACACAGAGTTTGCTAAATCTGATCTGTCTTTAATAATAGTCTGAGGAATTCCTTTGCTGGGCGCTGTTGCTTTTACAGAAATCTTATGATCTGGAAACAGAGGAGTTAAATCTCTCTTGACAATTTTGTCAAAACCAAAAATGTCATCTGAAACAGCAGCCTTGTTTTCTAAGGAAATAAAGAAATTGGTTTCCTTTAGTTCAGTCCGTATACCACCTTTTCTTGTTCTTTTCTTCTTTTTTATACTGTTTTACTGCAGATGAAAAAGAAAGGCAGAGACAGACAAAGGACACCTAGAAATTGACTCTTCACGATCAGAAGCTTTCACTTAATGGTATGAGAAAAATGAATATGCTTAAATCAGCAAATTGTTCTTTACCTCTACAGAACATCCTTCATTGTCAAGCATGTGATCAAAGTTCCCTGTCTAAAAGTTGAGAAACCACGTGTTTTTATTAGACACCTTAGGCCTGATTTCAAAGTATAAGTGATTCAGCTACATCTTTCTTTTTTAAAATAAATATATATTTCAGCATCTAAAACAGTGTTTCTCTTTCATGCCCTTTTTAACTGTCCATTTCAGAGATTAATGAAATGAACGAATAAGGAAAAGTTCTCTGTGCTTCTATATCCTTTATTCTAAAATCATACTGCAGATAAAAGTGATATTACGTTTATGAAAAAGACCATTTTCAAGCATATCTAATCCCAATTTGATATATTTATATGTTCTTGTCTGTCCATACTGCATGTATTTTGAAACACACGTAAAAGTACCCACTTCCCCAAAACTTTATACTCAGTAATAGAGATTTAGCTGCAGTGGCATTGAGACACAACAGTCCCAAGGAAATACAAAAAGAGAAAAGGGTTCCCTCCATTGTTCCAGTTTGCTCCCAGATCTCCCATCCAAGGCACTCTACCCATCTCATGCATATGGACAGGGAGAGGAATAAATGTCTGTGCCTCTCCCCGCAATCATCTTCAAACCTATGGGTGATGCTGCCTTTCTGACTATATAGGGTAGCCTCAGATTACGGTACTAGACTGTAGCACAAGACTATATAGCTTATTGTCTCTATTGCACTGACAAACATATCCCTTCCCACTGAATGTAACTACCTCAGAGCCATCAACAGTTGGTCTCTTATGGTTGCTTCACACACTTGTTTTACAGTGCATGACACTCCACACTGCGATTCAGGACACTGTGGGTCTAGTCAAGTACTGGTTTGTGAGATCAAATCAAATTCAAAGTATCAGGTCGGTCTTCATGTATTCACCGCATTGCCAAATAGATGTCTTTTTTTTGCTTAATGAGACTTAAGGAATTAAACAGAAAACATTGGGTTTATAATCAGATTATAGCTGCTGTTGGGCTGCTGTACTCTTTGGCTGACATACAAGAGTTTAACAGTGCTGACTAATAGAGAGAAGAGGAGTAAATCCTCCTGAGATACCTGGTAATAAATATAAAACTGCAGGATGAAGGAAAAACTTCATAGACTAACATAGACCTTCCTTTTCTTTACACTCCTATCCTTCTTGCAGAAGCAGAATTAAATTATTCAGGATTGGTTTGTTTGCAGAAAAGAGTTGAACACAAATGTCAGTGTTCACATTTAGTGTCATTTAACATCTAGTCCAAAGATACAGAATCTGTGTAGATCACTGGTATCTTTAAACACATTCACAGCCAGCAAGAACATTTTAGATTAAATACACGTCTATGTTTCATTCTTCTCTATATCTTTATCCGTAAGGCTAACAGAAAGTAAGAGTGCCTCCCCTTGCAAACATGGGATATACTTTGATATCTGAAGACCAAATTATCCAGTTGGTTCCTACATGTTGAGACTGAAAAGCTTGTGATGTTGACAAATCAAGTTTTGCAAACCACCCACAACCATCTTGCCCCTATGTGTCTGTATTATCATCCCTCACATATGGGCTGAATTCTTCTCAGTGCACACAGGCAAATGAGGCACAAAAATACCCATAATGAAATGCTTTTTACCTTTATTTAGCTACTTAATAGTTAAGCAACTAGTTTAGACTAGACATCCAGGCTCCCTTAGTATCAATGGCTGTGGAGACAGGCACCTGCAGGGGGTGATTCATCTTCTTCAAAGATAGGGGTCTAAAATAGGAGGTATGAGCTGCCTTCTGGAGGTGCCTATCTCTCACCATTGACTATGGAGGRAGCCTAGATGACTAGCTGAGATTAGATGCCTAATTTTTAGGCAGATAAATTGTCTTGCCTGAGGTTACGTGAGAAATTTGTGGCAGAGCTAGGATTTGAACCCACGCGTTCTGCATATAACTGGTAACGAATTATTTAGTCAAATCTAGCACTTTTATTACAAAGGTTTTGCATGTCCATAATAGGCTATTAGACAAGAGACACACACACACATCAAAAAGTCTAATAAATTGGTGATTAGTCACCAATCTCCCACATACCTGAGTATATGAAAGATCTAGTTTAAATGTCTAAAATAGGCAATAAGAGATTTTACCTGTGGTCTGCCACCTTCCCAATGAGTGTCCTAACCACAGCTATTCTCAGAGAGCTCAAAGGCTCTTCTGAGAATTCTGCAATATAGTTTGAATAATTTACTATTTATCAAGATGGCAAGAGATAGACAGCTATGTCAACACTCATAAATACAGTGATAATCAATTTTTAGGGAAGAATTACATGGAACATGTCTAACTTCTTGCTGATCAAAAAGCCTTCCCAGTTAAATGGTGCCTTTTCAGATTAAACAAACTCAGAAGTATCCAGCTACTTCAGAAGGAACCACTTCACACATTTTTAATACTCCACCCAAATTTCTCATGTTTTTTGCCAACAGAGGATGCAAAATATTACACTGAGAAACCAAGACCGAATGGAAAGATGGCACCATTTGTCTGACATGCTTAGATTGAATTTCTGTGGTTTGAAGAATTCAGTAGAATCCCCAGGGATTAGTATAAATACAACCATCCAGACTCCAACCCCAACTGGATTGTGGGTAAATAGCCAGATACTGAAACATTTATTCACATAAGCTGAAATCCTCTGTAAAAACAACTGAACAGTTGCATTTGTCAAATGCTTATGTTACCGAGGAATTATATATTTTATACCAGCTGCATATATTCTATTTTCTACATGTCTACATTTTGTTTCTCAGCTACTTTTCCCATATGATCAAAACATGCTGTCCTTTTGGAGGACTAATTATGTGATAAAATGGTTCAGTTTGTAATTACAATATTCAATTATGACTCAACAATATTTTTACTTCTTAAATATCACCTTCGTCATGTGTGTGTAACTCAAAAACAGGTTCATTATTCTCTTTTCAGATTTAAAGAAATGCAAAAAATACTGAGAATAAGAAGATATACTTCAGTCTAAAAGTTAATTTGGGGGAAAATTTACAACCCTCTCAGAACAAAACTTTGCAGAATAATGAAAGGGCATTCTCATATATAACCAGAATTTTAAGATTTTTGTCATGAAATAATGCAGGTCTTTTATGATATATTAATAAAGTAGAAATATTACAGAACTTGGAATAATTCACTTGGATCAATTTAGTGGACACTTCGTTCTTTTGATATTTTTCTACTCTTTTTGAGATACTCTCTACCCTGGCACTTGTGCTATCATCTTCAAAAAAAAACCCCAACGTACAAAGATACAAAATTGTTCTCTTGAAGTCTAGCCCCATCACACTAGGATCTAACAAAATACTTTGAAAGCAGGTAATGCAAACAGTCTGCTCTCAGACTCCAGTCCACACCATTCTGAGGTAATGTTTTAAATGCTATAAATATCCATTCGATACCTTTTCCATAGTATAAACATTTTCTAACCACTCTGATGTACTTCAGAGGTTTCAAAAATACCAAAAGTATTTATTTAGTTCCTGTAAAACAACAGGAATTCTTAATCCTGTCAACAGATTAAGGAACTGGTTTGGGAAGGGAAGGGAAGGGAAACAAGAAAGAAAGGAAAGAAGAAAGAAGAGAAAGAAGAAAGAAGAAAGAAGAGGAAAAGAGGAAAAAAGAAAAAAGATAACAGAAAGAAAACAGAAGGAAAAAAGAAAAAAGAAGAGAGAAAAGAAAAAAGAAAAGAGAATAGAAAAGAGAAGAAAAGAGAAAAGAAAAGAAAAGAAAAGAAAAGAAAAGAGAAAAGAGAAGAAAAGAGAAGAAAAGAGAAGAAAAGAGAAGAAAAGAGAA
>JAYKAV010002342.1:82408-97850 GCA_035582835.1 Phoebastria nigripes | reverse complement strand
GGAAAGGAAAGGAAAGGAAAGGAAAGGAAAGGAAAGGAAAGGAAAGGAAAGGAAAGGAAAGGAAAGGAAAGGAAAGGAAAGGAAAGGAAAGGAAAAAGGAAGGAAAGAAGGAGTTGTTCGAGTTCTTTGTGAAATGCTGCCATCTATGGGGTGTCAACGATATTGCTTTCTACGGCGATGTCAAAGAACACCACAGGGCTGATTACCTCACAACGTGGTTGGTTCAGTAAATGAAACAGGTTTTTTCGGCAATAAACAAGAATATAAATTATAGCTTTGGCTATAACATTAAGTTGGCACTAGCTTCTACCACAGCTATTTCTTGGATGTATAAGCAGCATTGACTGCGACATTCGATCAAGGCTTTCTTGTGTTTTGTTTTGTTGGGGGGTGCATTCATTTTGGTGGGTTGTGTTGCCCTGTTTTCATCTGCACTGCTAAATTTTCCTAAATTTCAGGGCACACAAGCAGAAATTCTTCATGCCATTCGCTGTGTACATATCTCTAAGCATTCTGCTGCCTGCATTCTCAAAAAGACCAAATAAATAAGCAACTAATCACAATTATCTCATTTTAGCTCTATTATCCCTAAAAAATAAGGCATTTGAAGCTTTAAAAATATTATGCGTGCACACAGCACTCCTTCTTCCTTAACATTTCTGCTAATGATAAGGCAGGAGCTGCACCTGTGGGTAATATAAGCAGACAGAAGGATGATAACTTTAAAGAGATAGAAGTATTAGAAGTATTTGTCACCTATAATAAATAATAACCATTTCAAAAATCCCAGCTTGGAAGCTGTTCAGCTCTTCAGGAAGAAGTGGTCCTCGTTCAGTACTGCAAAGATCCAGAAATGTCTTTATCATGCTCACTAGAGGACTAGATGCAAATGAAAAGCAGGGGACATTTTGCTAACTTAAATTGTGATTAAGTGACATATATAATCATTAAGGTAGGCATAAGCATAAACAGCAGTATTTCTACGGCTAATAAAAACCTGGATCCCCAAAGCTATCTTGTATTTAGAGGCTGGGATGTGAAGACAGGAGAAAAATAGTATGTAAGTTTTCTGAAAGATGCCTCTTTTAGACACTGCTGCTCAGGTCTGTTTTCAGAAATTGTCCCTCCCTTACCACAGCCTTCCCTTGCCACCACCTCCCAGTGGTGAAATGTCACCAGCAGAGGTACTTCCCATGGCAGGAAAGGTACGGTAGAAATAACCCTCATTCATGCCTGCTCTGAAAGATGGGGCCAGTTCAGCTCCCATCCACAGGGATCAGCCACACCAAAGAGAAGTATGTCAGTGGAATGAGAAACAAAACCAGCCCTATACTCCCTGACAAACAGCAGCAATGTGTCTAGCAAAATTCTTGCTTTCACATTCTCTTATTCTATCCAAAGAGCTCAGTGCCAGTAAATCTTTATTATCCTAACAATGAATAAAGCTACCTGCAGGAAAACTATTGCCTCTCCCACTTTGACTCCCTCCAGTCACTTTTACTTTTGCAAGTGTTTCGCATCTTTACACACCATATTGACTACAGAGGGTGGCACTTGCCTAGCAAGCCATGACAGAATAATCACTCCTTGAGCATAAGCATCAACGGACCAAGTTACTAAACACCTCTCCCCTCTGCAGGTCATTCAACAGGAAGATGTTGAAATCAATGGAGTTGCATTAACAATGAATTGCATTATAAGCAAAATAAGGCTCTAAATGAAGTTAAAATTTACCTCCTAGAGAAACCTCTGCAGAGGTCAAAGATGAGACACTTCTGGAGAATGCCCAGAGGCAAGGGTTGTTTTAAGAAATTCATCCTCCCCTGTTTGACTTCCAAACACATACCCTGCCCCTTTTCTTTAGAGGGGGGACAGTGGCCAAAGGTCTATTAGCAGCAGCCGCAGCCAGCATCTAAATGCTTCCTTCATTGCACAGCTGGTGAGGCAGCCAGATCCACCTATAGTGCTTAATAAGGAGTGGCAGCTCTACTTGTTTGGCTTTTGGTGATAGAAATTTTAAAAGATGGGCCTTCTGGGTTTTCCTATTTGCCAGCTCACAACACAATCGTGTGACAATAATCTCTTACTGCTTTTGGAATGATCTTGTTTGCATTTAATTCAAACTCATCTAAACAACGTCGGCTCAGATAACGCTGCCCATGTTGCAGTAAGCGTTTCATCGGGAGGCTTGGAAGAGGCCCAGTTTGTTGCACGTTGCTAAAAGAGGAGCTTTCTCACTGCATCCCAGCAYGGAGGCAACATGTGAGGCTACGGCCATGGCGCAAGGACAGAGGGCAGAGCTGCCAGTCTCTGCATGTGCTCTGGGGAAGGGCCACGAGCCCTGGGGCTTCGCGGCCATTGGACCAAAGGCCATGCCGAGCAAGAGTGTCTCCAATCGCTCTCCCATCTACTGCACGCGGAAATGACAGCAGAGGCGGACACCACGGGTCGCAAGCACTAGAAGAGGATGGGGAGTGAGGCAGTGGTCTCCTTTGCTGAGATGTAGCATCAGTTCAGGTTTATGGCTGGATTCATAAGCACAGCTGGTCAAAGCAGCCAAGACACTGCTTGTGAATGCTCAGCCACAATCACCTCCTTCATTATTCTCCCCTRAGCTGAAATCAACCCCTGTGCTGAGGGCTGTGGACCATACGCCCACCGTATATTGCCAACAAGGTGAAGAGGCCACGTCCTCACCCACCACCCTGAAATGGAGCATCATCACCTGTGATAATTTGTTTGAATAATATTGGTGGAGGGGGAAGGGGGAATGGGTCCCGTTGCACTCACCAGTAAATAGGGATATCCCTTCATGAATGAGAACATGCACTATTCATGTCGCACTATTCATCACTTGCTGCATTAATTATTTGGCTTTTTCAAGATTTTCTGTCACCAAAGCAGATAGCCAGAACAAACTGTTACTGAGGAAACCAATCACCACAAATGAGGCAAAGTGAACAGATCACCAAAACCTTGCAGGTCAGGAGAGAGCGTCTAAATATCTGTTGAATACTTGTATATAATGAATTACGGATCACTATTATCTCACCAAGGAGAAAAATACCATATTTATCAGCTAATGCAGTCAGAACATTATTTGGCCATTCTGATGAACCTGTGACGCATGCCTTTAATGAAATACACCCTTCCCACAGCCTATTTCCCCTGTACTGCAGAGAGAGTACCATTTCCCTGCTTTGCTGGACAGATTCAGGTTCACATTTATATGTAAGCGGGGTTTCTTAGCTGACAAATTTTGCTCAGTCACTGAGGATAACTCCACATTTCCAGACTGAACCAGTAAAGTTCTCGTTGCGGAAGGTACTGTACGCTACAGTATATGTCTTACTCGAGAATTCAGATGTCACCCACCTGCCATTAGGCACAACGCACACCTTTTTATAGCCAGCACAGCTGCCTGGAAGGCAGAACAAGAGATGAATAACCATTTCCTAGCCCATTTTATTCAGCTGTGAGTCTTCTACATTGCTGAACTGCTTCAGATATTAAGATAGAATAACTAAGACTAGATCATATATGTGAGACAGCATCAAGCCGAAATACTAAGTAGTAACATACGTGAATAAAAAGTGATTACAATAAGTATGAGTCAAATAAATTAATATTTTGCCTTAGATAGGATTCTTTATGTCTGGTAACTATTGCTTGYGCTGATGATACAACACATGCTGACACCAAATATCAATTCTAGGTAAATCCAATTAAGCCCAGAAGCAAAACAGCTGGATTAGCTGTTCCCTGCATAAATTATTTTTCTTCCATTTACTTTGTCTTTTTGCAAATGAGCCTTTTAACATAAAAAAATTTAGCTCTCAAGTTCCCCTTTGCTTATTAATCCCAGAAGCCTAAAATGAAGAAGACAAAAAAAAAATTTTCTTCCTTTGTTGTTTATGTGCATTTGCTGTTCAGCTCCCTAGTGTAGTCTCCCCAGATTGTAGGTAGCTTTCCTTCTTCCATGAATAAGTCACTCACACTGCAYTTACTATGGCATCTGATCAAGAAACATTTTTTTTTAATTTCCAGATGATGTATTAATGCATAATTATTTTATATTTTATCTTTATCTCTACTTCCTGATACTAAATAAAATGAATATAAAATTGGTAAGGCTGGGGTTCAACATGCTCACCACTGCTTTAATTCAGTTAGAGCAACATAGACTATACAGGAGTTGTTTTATTTTATTTCCTTTTTTTTGCTTATTGTTTTTGTTCATTATATGGCTGCCAGCATAAAGGGCAAYGTAGAGATTGGGAATCAATATGTGCTATTCCTGTAAATATGCAAATAATCACAAATTGTAATCATTGATTGATTTTCAGCATTCTGATAGCGACACATCGGGTGGAAGGGACTCTGATCTCAGTTATGCTAGGGGAAATCTAGAGCAGTGATTCACAGCTGGAATTATAATAAAGGACTGCCTCAGAAATGCATCATTTCAGTCAATGAAACACATAACATATCGTTGGTGAAAATGACTTTTCCCTTCTGCTCATGATCAGGGATGACAACAGCAAATGTGCAAGCAGTAGAGCCATGTTTAAGCCTCCAAGGTTGAATGCCACTGGCCCTGAAGGTGGGAGGTGGTGGTGAGAAATACTACAAGGTGTCTGAACAGCAGGGCTCAATTCACGACTTACCCCAGAGCCCATATTAAACACACTGGTCTTGGCATTACCCCCACCCCCATTCCCCCTTCCAGTCCCCTGAAAACATATCAGTTTGAGATTCCCTTCCCCCTAAATCCGTATTTTCCCAAAGAACTTTCACATCTTCCACGCACGGGAGCCTAATGCCCAGCTTTCCTAGCAAACAGGTCACACACAGGTATCTGCAAGCACCATCCAGCCCAGAGGGTCACAGTTCAGACAAAAGGTACCCACGTACCAGCTGTCAGACCAGCAGCTGGTTCACAGTCCAGACAACCATATCGATATATATCTACATATACCTGCATATATTTATATATAAAATGCTGAATATAAGAGGGCTAAATTACTTCTGCTGGTGTGACGTGATTTTTAAAAATTTTATTTCTAACATTTGTCTTTACACACATTAAGGACCTTTAAAGAAAAAATGTCAGTCCTTTTTCCTTAACTGGAGCTGTAGACAATGAAATATTTTGGCTTTGTTACAAATGCAGAAGAATTTGAGGGTAAAAAATGAGGACTACAGTTGTACATGCTGAAAGAAGGAGAGAAACTACTATTACAGTATGTTTCTCTTATTTTCCAATAGTAGGAAAACTATTCTCTTTCCTATTTTTGCTTATGTAAAATACTTTCCATATAAAAATGGAAAGCATGATACTGCTTCCACTGGCATGAGCAGTAGCTTTGTTGTGGACTTTCTTGGGGGCAGGCACAGGGCCAGAGTAGTAACAGATCATGTTTTATAAAAAGGTATTTTCTTATGCAGATGTAATTCTGGTGAGGTAGCACTAACCTTTACCAGTTAATCCTCAGAAAAAATCTTTTTTCCTGACAGAGTGAAGAAATGGAGCACACAAAGTGGCTATGGTGACGCACAAACAGTGTTTGGCATGAAATGGCACATGGGTCTAAACTGTTTAAGAAATCAAAGACAAATGAAGAGCCATGAACTCTGACAAGAAAACTTCTGTGCCTGATGTGCTTCACCAGCGCTCTTGAATTTCTGAGCCAGTTCTTCACCTGTTTGCAAATGACTAACGCAAATCCTTTTCTTTTAAAAAATACATGGAAAAAATGGTTACCAGTCGTCAAATTGGCAAAAGGCTTGAAAAAATGCCACCATTTGAAAAAATGGAGAAGGGGGAGAGGAGAAGCAAAAAAGGATTATGAACTGAAGTAGTAATTTTTTTTCTCCTAGGTAAGTAGCATTGGCATTTGTATGCACAAAAAAGGTGATTTTTGGTTACATGCACATTCATATCCAATTCATTAATTTACACACAAGAAAGAATTTCATCTTTTGTCACTGCCTGTGTTTGTGGAAAATTATGAAATTTCACCCTGTATCAGTTACAAATAGCTACAAAAATAGCAGCTGCCAGTCTCAGTTAAATTAAACTTACTTTTGCAGGCAGAGAATGCCTTCTGCTTTGTTTATAAGCAATATAATATCCTTGAGGAGACCGAGTCCTGCACAGCTGCCACTGCCTTGCGAGAGCCAGGGGCCTCAGCCGTGGCAGGGTGGGTGGCAGCTCTGTGCAAGACCCACACTGCTGCCCTCAGCGGGACGGTGGTTCTGCGGTGGGTAGCAAATGTGGACAGATTCATCTTTTGACACAGAATTAGATGAGTAAAATTACACTTGGAGATACATCAGTTTATTATTATAATTTCCTCTCTCTCTCAAAAAAAGTTTTGATTTGTGTATGAAGAATGACCTGTTATTTATTGAGAGAATTGGACGGGAAAGTTCGGCAAATGGCAATGTATGGGAAAAGGTTAGGGATGTAGAGTGGTATCTGGAAGCAGAGTAGTACACTAAGGAATACGCTCAAATTTTTCATCTTGAACCCTGAACCAAATAATTAATTTTGTATTATCCATATGAACTTGTATATCTTCATGACACTCATTAAATAAATAGCTTAATCTGGCTAAGACACCTTCAGTAATCATTTAAAGTTTTATCTTTTTAAAAAATGTTCTTAAAGAGTTTTCAATATTTATTTTTTATATTTTTATCTTTGGATGTCGAAAACCTTCAGCTTTTACCATTGAAGTTCCTGATTCATAGATTAAGTCAGGTTCTGTGATGGTGGACTAAACAAAGCCCTGCTGGGGATGTTCTGGCAGCTCTGCACGGTTACCTGGTGGACCTCCATCCTGAACTGGGCATTGATACAGTGAGAACATCTGAACATGCGTATTTAAACTGTCATTATTCTATGCCATTGACTGATTACTATAGTAAGTGACCTGAAATAGCTTCTCATCACATAATACCACTAATTTTATTACTATCTATTCAACTTTGCTGTCTAGCCTCAAAGGAAATGAAGTAAGTTTTGTCAGTTGATATCCCCCGACTTTTCTCTAATAACAACATTACTTTACTTCTAGAAAGCTGTGCTCAAGAAAAAGGAGCTGAAAATGTTTCATTTTTCAATGAAAAAGCACCCAACTATCTGTTCATGAGGTCTCAAAGCATAACTAAAAGCAATGGATTAGATATTTCTCTAGTATCTGTGTACTCATGATACAGGTGTTGGAAGAAAATTGTAAAGCTAGCAAGTGCTCTCCAATATCTTTCACAAAATACCAGAAAAATTTTAAAGTCTCTTCACTTAAGACACAAATGTGCAAGAAGCTCTTTGGGGAAATGTGATACTGTGCAATGCTGTATGATGCTGATATAACAATAATACTACTAAACTGTGCATCTTATAAGAAGTGTGATCTGGCAACTGAAAACCAGATATAGAAAGACAATGCCATTTGTTCTTGCAACAGTTGCAAAAAGGTGCAATTTGAGATGCAATTATCAATGTTGACTGTTCTTCTGTTCTTCTATACTCAGTTCCAATACAGTCAACTGCATATGTCTATAATGGAGCAAACACTTGTGCCAATGTATGAAGCCCAGGTATGGGGCCCTATGGGCTTAGCACCAGTGTACTGAACAAGGATCTCAAAGATGCAGATACAGACATATTCTTTTTCCCCACCATCCCTTCCAAACACTCAAAAGTATTTACATTGCAAATTAGCCAGCGCTGTGGGTGCATTTCATCTACAAGAACCATGATTTTTCTTCAATGCAGGCTCCAGCATAGCACTTCTCAGCTTTTACAGTCTTCAAAAGAGACCCTCTCCTTGAAGAATGAGGGATTTATTTCATAGCTGTGATTTAGCCCATCATGAAATAGATATCCCTATGGTTTCCTGTCTTAATTTCTTAAGAATGTTCCTACTTTAGGCTGCATTAACCACTCATTTTTATATTTCAATAAATCTTAAATGGATAACAGCTGGTGATCTTTGATTTCTTTTAAAACATCTTCTTGACTACTTTTTGAAATTGTGAGTACTTGATGCTTTTACAACTGGAGTTGGCAACTATTACTTCAGTCAGAGATCATTAAGGGACAGATTTTTGTCTCCAGGTTCACCACTGCAAGTGGAATGTTCACACAGGAGCTTTTTTGGATCTGCAGGGCAAACTTAGATGGGGCTGTGCAATTTGCTAGCTGTACCAACCATTACAGGTAACAACCAGAAGACGATGGGTAATGAACGATGCTACCAATATTCAATCCCTTTTTTCCTCCTTACCAGCATCTGAAACAATTCTCAACTACCTCAACAGCAAACCTTACTTGATCATGTCTGTAGCCACTTTTGCACTCTCATACGCCATGCCTGAATGGAGGAATGTTAACAGGAACAGTAATAACACTTTCAGTTTTTTATATTCTGAACTACTTTGTCCATCCACAGCACTCTTTCTTGTTCCACCAAAGAAGTCTAGATCCCTCTCTAGCTGAAATCTACTTTATTCTCACTCTTCAGTTTCAATGATTACTCCTAGAAACATATAATCAGTTCAGATTAACTGTTCAGATCTTAGCAATAGCTACTTAGCAACAGCTACCATCATGACATTAACCGTTGGTTCCGTTCTATACCATGACTCATCATTCAGTATGCAAAGCTGTTATTCAAACCTCCCCCTCTGCCAGGTATATACAAAAACATATATCCATGCTTTTATATTTCCCAGTTTTTCAGCATTATAAGTCTATTAAGTTACACCTAATACATAAGAATGGAGGTATAGTATGCTCTAACTGTGCAGTTTAGAAACTAAATCTTACAGCAAACTTCACTTCATTTGTATTAATTACTCATGAAAAATATTTTCACTGGCAATGGTAATTATAATGCTACCTGTTGTTAATAAGAAGTTTGAATGTCCATTTATCACACACATCAAGAAACAGCCAGCAGATATTCTAACTCACAATTCTGAAAATATATTGCAATGGACTTTTTATTTACAATATGTAAACAAAGTATATGTATTTGAATGCTAGACACAATGATAAGTAGCACTTTATTTAAATAAAACTGGCAGAACATGATTAAATTGAATTTGCCCCAACTCTCACTTGGTTAAACGGCAATACTTGCAAAATACCATATAAGCTCACTAAGTTTCAGCAAAGATTTAAAAGGTGTGAGATACTAATGAAAATGCAGCTTGCCACGTTTTCATGTCATCAATGCTACAACAATTGTAGTGGAATATCATGAAGTATTTTTAATAGTAATTCAAAGAAAACCACTTAAGACCTTTTTTGAAAGTTGGTAACTTATATAACCCACACTCTAAGTCATTTACAAGGTCCCATCATTGTGCAACTGAACATTAAAATATAATAATAATAATAGTAATAATAAACAAAGTTATGCAATGGTGCCATGTCCCTGGTTCTTTAAGCTTGCTTTAAGCATTAATACAGTCTTGAGGTCCTACACCGGTCGGGTTTAATGACTTGCTTTTCAAAGTCAAGTTACGCTGCTGACATCAGGAAGGCCAGAATTTTAGCCATTGCATTGAATAGATATTTGCAGGCAAAGCACGGCTCAAATTACTGAGGTCATCAGAATTTGGGTCCTTGTTAAAGTTTGGAAAAATGAAAAGGATCTTAATCAATTGCCTACATCATGCAGTTCCACAGCTAGCCTCTGAAAAACATATTGCAAAATAAAGTCAGAGAATGTGACTAACAGAAAACAGAAAACAGAAAAGGTCTTAGTGCTTTTAGGAAAAGAGAAAAATAAAAGAAAGCTCTCTTTAGAAAGACTCAACACAGTATRTAGAGTTTTCTGAGAGGCGTTTGAAAAACAGAGAAAGAATCCAAGCAAGGATGGCTAAGTTTTCACTGCTTTATTAATAACTTTTCTTTACATTTTATTTACCCAGAATTATATAATTTTTATGTCCCAATGCCAAGAAATCTGGTTAGTAAAGTGCCAGATTCTTTTATTTGATTTTATTTGATTTCATTAGGGACCATCAGCCTAGCTGCTTAAGTGCCCGACTACTGTTTGCAGTTAAACATTCATTAGGGAATCCCCAGTGGGTTCATTCATTTCACTGAGGTCCAATTACAGTGCCACGAAAGCAGTTTTTGCAGCAATTAGCTGATTTTTCCTGTTTATGTTCTGTCTCTTTAGGAAGAGGACTATTTTGTGGAGGTCAGATTTTTAATTAGGCACAATTTAGGGCCAATAAGAAAACTGATAATTTACTAAATGGCTGTGGTGGACTTAACTGCTCAGAGCAGAGGTAAATAACACAACAGGGACACCAGGAATAAGCTCTCCTGGTGTGCATAGCTCAGAGCCCTATAGTGTAAGGAATAGATTACATGTTAAATGGCTGTCAGGGCCCTCATGGCGTTGCCTGTGTCGCCAATTGACCTAATCTCAAGAGCCACCACGTTATTAGCAATGGGTACAGGGAATCCAGTCTGGAACAGGACCTGCAGAAAGCTGTTGGCTTCAGGTAGCTGCAAAAAGATCCGAGAGTGAAAGAAAACAACAAAAAATCAGGTTCTACGTCCTGAAGATTTGGCAGCATCTTTCTCAACTGCTGCATCCTCTGAAGCCAACGATACTGAAGTGTGTGTGAGAAGTCCTCACAGTCACTATGAAAAAGTTTTTACCATAACAGATTACCACGTGATAGCTTGTATTTCTGCGAAGGTCTATGCTTTCTGCCCTTAAACGAGGCATTATATTTTCTAAGCAATGTGTGCAAGTTGCCTTACACCTTAGGAAACTAAGAACTGTGATAGTTGATGAACAGTACACATTTAGAGGAATTAAGATCTTAATCTTGTGATCTCTTCTGAAAGAGTCTAAGCAGACTTGTCACCTCAAAATTTTCTCATCTAAAGACCGTGATATTTGAATTTCAGACATYGTATCACAACAAAATTTCTGAAGAGACTCACAACTGGCTGAAAGGTTACTCTCTTACAGGAAATAGGTAAGGAAAGGCCAGAAGGTCACTACATTTTTTTCTTCAACCTTTGACCCAGCGCTCAATTGCAAAGTCATAGCCAGACATGTAAAAAAACAAGAGCAGCAGGAAGCATAAGTTACAAACATTGAAATTTCATTGCCAGTTACCATTTCTGGCAGCGTTTTCAAAAACAAAATGAAGAGTAGGGCAGAAATTCCTGTACCTTCTAGTGGGAAGAAAAATGTTCAATTAAGCTGTAAATGTGCACAGAAAGTATATGATGGCCTTCTGTCGGAGTGCATGCAGAAATGTAACAACAACAAGAATAATTTCGGAAAACCTGGGATCTCGATTAAAATACACTCTACATCACGATTCTTGTCCTTCCCATGAAAACTCTTTACCCTAGCACGCAGCCCATAACCAGGGCTACAGTTCTTAAGTTTTTTTAAAAAAAAGGAAAAAAAAATTAAACTCTGGAGAAAACATAAGATTTCAGAAATCTTTAAAACATGAAAATCTGTTGTTATGCAGTTATTCCCTTTCTAATTATTTAGAGCGCCAAAAAAGCATCACCTTTTTGTCAATTCATCAGTTTTCCTTGCACATAGAAACAGGATGGAAAGATGCTGGCTAAAAAAAGAAATTAAGCAGTCACATTTTGAGAATCTGAAACCAAATTTTCAGATCAGTGGTGAACCAAAGAACATCTGTTTAAGACAGTCTGAAAGGAATCAATGCTACAGGTGTGTAGATGGTGACTCTGTGGTCTAAATTACCTAATACTGTATAAGTTCTGTTCAAACTTGCATTCTACTTTTGGTGAGGGCTCTTAAACCAATAAAGTAACAGAATAACAGGAATGCCATTTTGATTCTTTGGTATTATTCTTTTCATCTAGTCAGGCATGCATAGAGTTGAGGAAGGCCTTTCTTTTCTAGTAAGTTTTAAAATATTTTCCACATTTTAGAGAAATGTTTGGGGGTTTTCAAGCAAATGAACAGGGTTTTTTCAATGTTATTGCAAGAATACAATACAACAGGCAACACACATTGCAACATTAACTCCTAATTACTTTGGAAACCAAATTTCATTTGGAGTCCAGCTTGACTTGCAAAGAACTCAGGATGGTAATTAATAACAATCAGCCATTGAAGTAACTTTGTATAAATAATGTGCTGAACTATATCCCAACAGGGCTAATACAAACACATGGACTTCAGCATGAACTCAGCCAAATGAAAAAAAAAAAAAAATCTTGCGAGTGACTGAATTTCCTACTTTTTCTGCTTAGCTGTTCCCTTGCTGTATTACTCATCATATCGCAAAGTCTGGGTTTGTTGTCATTAACATAATCAGAAATGCAATTTTCTTAGTACAAGTCATATAAACAATGAGCTGATGGCAGCTAGGTGATAGGTGTCATCCACAGCAGGTAGTTCTGGTGGAAAGACAGATACAATTAAGTGACAAGGAAGCATTACTATTACAGTGAGAATAACTTCCAAATACATGAGATAAAGAGACATTTTCACATCTCAGAGAGGCATTTCAGCTCACGCTGTCAAATATTCTGTTGTTTCACCAGTTCACATCCCTCTGCATAGGAAGAATATTAGAGCAGCAGGAATTAGGGATAGAAATGAGCTGTTCGACCATAGGATCATAGGTCAGTTCAGATCGGAGGGGACCGAATCCAACCTCATGCTCAAAACAGGGTCAGCCTCACTTACTTCATTCTCTTGTGACAGCATATAAATTAACTAATTCAGCTAAAATAACATATATATATGTATACTAATTATGGTTATTAAAAATTTATACAAGTTAATCCTGGCTTCTTAAGGAAATTAAGCTAATGGGATCACACTGTCTCTGTTTCTTCTCAGGTGTTGGCCCACTTCATCCATATTTAGCAGAAGGCTTAAAGGTGTGAAGGCTTAAGGCGATCCAAACAGAGGAAAGGCGGTGTCATGAACAGCCCAGCTGTAGGAAAAGCTTCAAACAAAAATTATACCTTAGTAGAGCCAGCATAAACCAAATATCAAACACGAAGGCACTGAAAACCAAGCCTCATATGTACTACTCACACTGTTTTCTTGCTTCCTTTTAAATGCCCCATCTCTTCCTTAGATGCAGATGGAAAACAGAAGGGCAGGCAGAGAGAGGACAAGCACTCAACATTTTCAATTTAACTAGAAGCCCAAAGCACTGGAAATCCCATGAGAAAGGGGATTTTCTGGTATTTGCAGCTTAGTTAGACAACTTGAGGCCATCTATTTAAGGACCTTCTCTTGGGCCTCCAGACTTTCTTTCCTTCTGCATATCAACTTACAAGTGAGTCTGGTGCTTAGTGGACACTCAAGAGGCCAAAGAAGGCTGCTTAACCAAAAGCTCCAGTTCATCATCCAGCTCTTCGCCCAGTGAAAACAAAACAACACTCCCAAAGAATTCAACCGGAGAGGAACCGAGTCCTGGAAAGCAGCGTTGAAATAATTACATGGCCAAGTGGTTAACCATTTTTTGCAAGTATTTCTTCTATATTGCTGTACTGCTTTTGAGGACTCCAACACAACAGTAGGGTCGCAATCTGCCCTGCTGTGTTCACCTGTTCAGCTTTTTCAGACAGAATTTTAAAACCCATTAGGTGCCAATACTGCATACAGCCCCTATAAAAATTTCTTCAGAAAAGAGTTTAGGTAAGTTTAAAATCATATTTGGTAGGTTGTTAGACCATAATGCTGGTTGAGGTCATCTGATATTTAAAAACTAAATTAAAATAGGTAACTGCTTTATTATTTTAACTGTATATCTCAAAACTGACGGCTAAGCTTCCACGTACCACAAGAGATGTACAAGGTGTACATCTTTATTAGTAATGTGTCAGCAACCTTGTAGAGAAATACAAGATGAGAACGAATACAGAATCATTGTTAGCACAGTAAGAGCCTTTGAAGGTTCTCCTGACTTCAAGCAACAGAGGCAAGAACAATCTTAATTAATAAGGAATAATAAAATCACATAAAATAACCTATTACATTGAGATACATTGCAGGTCTGGTATTACTTGACTCTATGTGTGTATGAAGTGCAGTGATGATGCTTTTGGACAAAACATTCTCATGTGTAAGAATTTAATGCTAGATGTTTATTGTTAGGCACCTAAGAAATTTATTGAGAAGTAACATTTCCTAATTATAGGATACCTGCAGAGCCAGAACATTTATCAGTTTGACTTAAAGTATTATTGCCACTGTGTTTTGTATAGCGAAAGAAAGAAAAAAGAAAAGAATTTCCTTTCTCTTGCCTTCCTACTGTCATTGCATGAATGGTAGCTATTACACTCTTATTACTGATCTGCACATTAAAAAAAAAAAAAAAAGATGGTCAAATATCCATGTATGCATTTGCAAATATGATTCATTTGTCTGATTTAATTTTCTAAAATTGCCAACTGACCTTAGTCCTCATTCTGGGCTAACAATCAGTACTTTTTTTAATGAACCTGTTTTCAATAAAGGAAGAATTAAGGGGAAGGAGCAGAGGGGAATTGAGAAAATTAACAGTTTAGCTGATCTGCTGAATTTTGAAACAAAGAAAAGAAGTACAGTCCAAGGTATAATAACCTTTAGATACACGCAAGCCAGAGCAGTATTTTGCACCTGAACCATAAAACCACATACTGAAAACTAACTTCAGTGCCAAGTTACATGCCACGGAACCATTGTGCATTTAATGAAATCGCATGGGATGTAAGTCAGTCCAGAAATCTGACCTTGGTTTTAATTTGAAACTGACAAAAATTTAGCTGTAAAGAAGCACATCTGCTATTTAATACTGTGGTGTASTGTGCATTTATTTAATTATCATAATTATTATAATCATCACCTGGACTCTGTTTCATCCCAGTCTTTTTTTGCTGAAATTTTTTCATCTGTTGTTTCCAAACCTAAATGTGACAATGATTTCATATTGAACAACATGAGGCAATTCAACATTCTTTGTCTAGAAAGTCTTCTTAGAAAAGAGACACAGGCTGTAAAATTATCAAACAGCATCTAGATACCAGCAAGCCTCAAGAGGTTACACTGTGCTCCATATGAAATCCGAAGTGCAACAGAGTTGACAGAGGGAATCAAATATTCAGGTGGCTTCAGAATAAAACCTTTATCTGAACATTGGCTTTAATGTTCATTTTTCACTTTAAGGAAATGGGAACAGGAGTTACTTACTCAGCAGTCTGCTTGCTCCCAAACTAAATTTTTGTCCACTGGAAGGAGTGCGATTTTGCAAAATTTGTACTCTTATTTTAACAGAGCAGCAGTCACACAGACTGAATATGTGAAAGAGTACCTACTGTGACACGTGAAAGTAATCCACCACATAGAATCATAGAATCATAGAATAGTTTGGGTTGGAAGGGACCTTTTAAAGGTCATCTAGTCCA
>JAYKAV010002342.1:4027-81853 GCA_035582835.1 Phoebastria nigripes | reverse complement strand
GTCCAGCTTTTCATCCACCAGTACCCCCAAGTCCTTCTCGGCAGGGCTGCTCTCAATCCCTTCATTGCCCAGCCTGTATTGATACTGGGGGTTGCCCCAACCCAGGTGCAGGACCCTGCACTTGGCCTTGTTGAACCTCATGAGGTTCACATGGGCCCACTTCTCGAGCTTGTAGAGGTCCCTCCGGATGGCATCCTGTCCCTCAGGCGTGTCGACTGCACCACTCAGCTTGGTGTCATCTTTCCTGTAAAACTTTTCTCAAATAATTCCAACAGCAATAGAAGAGGATGAAAAGACAAACATATGTGTAATATGTCACATTGTCTAGGAATTGCTTGTTCACTGGTAGTCTAGCAGACACGCTCCCAAAGTCCTCCACACTTCCACGTCATCTGCCGTGACAATATCTACTCTGTTGATTTGTTTTTAAAGCTAATGAAGACACTCCCGGCTGGAATGCCATGCATTAAATACTTCTACAGTGCTTAGCTTGCATGCTCAGTGCGCACCACCTTGAGCTTGGAACTGATATAACAAACACATGCAGCGTCTCCAGGAAGGCACCTTTAACAATGAGCTCATCACAGAAGTACTTACATTGTACCCAAAAGAGTGCTTCTCCTTCCATCACTTATAGCGATCTCTCTGTGTCAACACACTGTGAGTCTGGGACATGTGAGGTTCTAGAAGAGTGAAAAAAGGGAAGGACAACAACCAGTATAACAGTGCTGTGCACTCTTCACCTCAAGCTGACATGACTTGGACCCAGAAAAGGTCGTCCTCTCTAAGGTACCCAAACATATCTAAGTTACTGGAAAGTATCAACCTTGAGCTCATACCTGTCACATACCACTTAAACAACCGACTGATGAGACCATTTGTGGATGACTAACAGTTCTTCGGAGGACCTTTTTAAACACTGTCATCTTGGTGAGGCACTGGTGAATGTAACTTCTTGGCATGACAGATTCCATGAGTAAAGCTAGCTATGCCAATGTGGGCAGTCTTCCTCGCCCTCTTCCTCAAAGCAACATGACTGGTAACACCCATGCCTCTGCCAGGCCCTTGTCTCTTTTGAATACCTCCCTTTCCTCTTTTAAACAACTGTCCTTCTTCATTGCCAGTCCAGAGCCTCTCTCTGTTGACAAAACTGCAGGCGATAGCGGAGTCACCAGCTGGGGAGGTAGACTCCTCTGAAGTCAGGTGGGAGCCCTACCTGCCAGCTCCTGGCTTCCAGCCAAAAGACCTAGACATTACACACATCAATACAGTATTACTAGCTAGGAAATGGACTACTCAGGAGCGCTGCCCTGGGGCTGTAACACAATAGAGTGGACCCAGCTAGTGAGAACTACGGCACTTGACATCAGTTCTGCCACTGAACCTGACAGGAGTAACCGTGCTTCCTTGCTTTTGAGCAGAGAACTGTTTTTCCTGCTCTAGGAAGAGGGGGTAGAAGCAGCCATACAAACACACTGTGTTTATAACTAGATCATATCTTTATTTAGTTTCTTATAGTGAGAAGAATAATGTCCCCATTATAGAACTATCTTTCCTCTCTGTCCTGGTTTTGGCTGGGATAGAGTTAATTTTCTTTCTAGTAGTTGGTATAGTGCTATGTTTTGGATTTAGTATGAGAATAATGTTGATAACACACTGATGTTTTAGTTGTTGCTAAGTAATGTTTACACTGGTCAAGGACTTTTCAGCTTCCCTTGCTCTGCCAGGTGCACAAGAAGCTGGGAGGGAGAATAGCCAGGACAGCTGACCCAACTGACCAACGGGGTATTCCATACCATATGACGTCATGCTCAGCATATAAAGCTGGGGGAAGAAGAAGGAAGGGGGGGACGTTTGGAGTGATGGCGTTTGTCTTCCCAAGTAACCATTACGCGTGATGAAGCCCTGCTTTCCTGGCGATGGCTGAACACCTGCCTGCTGATGGGAAGTGGTGAATGAATTCCTTGTTTTGCTTTGCTTGCGTGCGCGGCTTTTGCTTTCCCTATTAAACTGTCTTTATCACAACCCACGAGTTTTCTCACTTTTACCCTTCCGATTCTCTCCCCCATCCCACCCAGGGGGGGAGTGAGCGAGCAGCTGTGTGGTGCTTAATTGCTGGCTGGGGTTAAACCATGACACTCTCCTGTCTCTCTCCTCCATCTGGTGGCCCAGTCTGAATCCTCACACTGTTTCTGGGACAGTGGCCAATCTAAAAGCATCAGCCCTGAAAAGAGTCCTAAGACGTAGCTTGCCTCACAGTATCCCCTTTTCACCCAATTTCAGCTTTTTTAGATGTAACAAAATGGCAAGGAAGGAGGGGTTTTGTAACTGGAAAATGATAGAGGTGTATCCAGCTTCTCAGCGGCAGTGGTTTTGCCACAAGGCAGCCGCTCCACCATCCAGTAGAGTGAAATTCCTGTAGCAAACCCAGATCCCACTTGAAGTGAATGCTAGATTCAAAGCTCAGGTTTGCAACCTACTCTCCACCAGAATGCGGTACACGCTAGTTTTATTGCAGAGTAGCCCCAAAGTCTGCTAACTACTGTGACAGGGTGTTTACACAGCAACAGCTTCCATTTCCTCAGGAAAGCCCTTAGCTCCCTCCTGCCCAGTTTGGGATGTCTGTTCCTAGGGACGTTCTGAAAACATGTCCAGAGTGCCACAGAGGGATCGGTGACAGGCTGGTCTTTCACAGGGTTTTCTCTACCTGGCTGTAATTGAGGATGATTCACTCTGTCCTTAGATCTGGCCTTTCTCCTTTCCTCCCACTCTACCTTGTAGAAGTAGAAACCGATACTCGCGTGAAGAGTTTGCCTCCTGCAAAATGTGGCTTGTTACCAATTACTGCAAGCACATTTGAGAGTTTCATTTCACAAGCCATTACACAAACTAACCCTGTAGACTTTGAACAGCCTTAGTGACAAGTCACTACTTCCCTCTGCATGCACGACATCAAATAAGACCAGTGCCTGCTAGAACCACATGAAAGAAACACACTGACCACTGAATATTCATCGGGGGCCATACAGTAGCCCGTAGAAGTGGGCAATGCCTCCCAGAGTGTAAAAGTCCATAGCAATTTCTACCAATTAAGACTGAACTAGAGTATGTATGCTGGCAACTATGCAAAGCTTGGATGAATGTTTTATTCTGCTGCCACAGTAAGAGTGCTTGGCCAAAGAAACAATTAAAGAGTAATGAGACAGCTTTGGGAAATAGGCAATATGAATTGCTGTCAGTTCCCCACCCACTTCCTCCTTTACCAAAGATTAGCACTTCTTATTGCCTGCATGCAAACTGCAATCTGAAATTTAGTCATTTTGACAGGGAAAATAACGCTGAAAGAAACATGAGGAGACAAGAATCTCATTATTTCAATATTGTGTGTAGTATTGGAATACTTCTGTTCATGTTCCTCAGATTGTTTTATTTCATCTGAGTCACCTATGTGGCAAGTACTTCAAATGACCTTGACTACCAATAAATCTCCATGTAGAAAGTGACAACTGCTGGAAAGAGGAGAAATAAAACACAAACAGGAGTGAAGAAAAAATATTAATCCCACTGCATGAAACTATGTACATCAAAAAAGCTTTCCAATGAGCAGACAGACATTGATCACTAACCTTGACGCTGACTTGCATCAGTTGGCAAGTAGTTCATCAAATGGCTTACATATACACATAGAATCACAGAATCACAGACCGGTTGAGGTTGGAAGGGACCTCTGGAGGTCATCTAGTCCAACCCACCTGCCCAAGCAGGGCCACCTAGAGCTGGTTCCCCAGGATCATGTCCATATGGCTTTTGAGTATCTCCAAGCATGGAGACTCTACAACCTCTCTGGGCAACCTGTGCCAGTGCTCAGTCACCCTCACAGAAAAAAGTGGATCATAGGATCAGTTGGAAAGCATTCTTGGAACCAGGCAGGCTGAGGGCATGACTATATCATGAAATATATATGTATGCGTGTGTATGTGTATGTGTGCGCATGCATGTTCGTGTGCATGTGTGTGCGCAGTCCTGTGTTTGTGGAGTTTCTGGCTGGAGCCCAGGGACACAGTCTGGGGAAACAGCGACTGCTTGCAGGTACTTTCTTCTGAAATATTTGTTTTTCTTTTCACTGGTTTCAAACATGCTCAGCATATCAGTGAAACAAGAGGTAAACATAGAGCCGTCTCAGATTACATCTGTTCCCCAGGCCATCTCCAAAGCAAACATTGGTCTCCCAATGAAAAATACAACTATTACCCATTATTGGACATATCCAGTCACTGCCTGACCACCGAGTTGCACAGTTAATGAATCTGCTCATTTCTAATAAAAATAAACCAGACAAAGGAAGTGGTCAGCTAAAGCTGAACTTGAAGAGAAGAAGAAAAGGGATTTAATAAAAAATACTCAAGGTTGACATTTCCTTTTTATTTGAAACATGCCTTTCTCAGGAATGACATGATCACATAGATACCATTAGTAAAGCCACACACTGGCGCCGGATTTTAAGATCTTTACCCATATGACTTAATTTGGGAAGCAGTAAAAAACAGAAGGGAAATTCCTCTGGCCCTGTTATTTCACAGTTCAAGCTTCAAATTAAAGTATTTCAAAATAGAGCTTAAAAGTATATCAGTCAAAACGAACCAAGCTACTTCTTATAGCACTAGCAGAAACAATATTTTAAGATTGTATCTGTATTCCCCAGTCCCCTTCCTGTCTATTCAAGTTATTTAGGAATCAAGTCAGTTTATATAAAGCAGTGATCAAGAAAAGCTCCAGCAGAAATAATCTGCAAACCACAGTTTTTTAAAGATAAATTTTACAGGATACATCTTAGATTTTTTTCAGAGAAAAAGTCAGCTCACACACAGAAGATTCCCTCCAAATTGAAACGTGTTCTTAATATTGAATCAACATTTCCACTGAATATAATTTCAGGTATTTTAAACTTCAAATAATGTAATTAAGAGATGCTTTAAATCTACACAAACTTATTTCAAAGTGAAAGTGTGAATCAACATCTTTGCTTCGGAATTTATTGCTAGAATTCCCTAAAACTGTCAGTAACACTGACCTTTCTTTTCTTGTGAATTTGGGTTATGCAAACTTATTTTTTAGCAAGAAAACTTCCAACAAGAAAAAACAATTTCCTGAAAGAGACTTCCCTGTCTTGCACGAGGCATTGAGAAACCACAGCAGCAGTACGCTTTCATTGCATTTTTCTGCAAAGAAAAACCCTACATACTTTCAGTTTAAATATTATTTTCGATTGACTTAAGGAAAACAGGATGGGACCAGTGCAAAAGGAAAACAGAGACTGTAATTCACTATTCTTTCTGAAGTTTTTGTGTTCCTCAGCAATGACCTTAATGTCCCGTGAATGAATTTACCAAATGCAGTCAAAACCATGAACTGAGTTTCCACGTCGCAGAAACTAGCATGTTCTGTGCTAACTGAAGGTCTGGCTTCCTATTGTGAAAACCCACTAAGAACTTTGAAAAGAAACCGATACAGTGGGTTTTCTCCAAGTTCTGGAAGGAATTCAGGATTATAAAATTTCACACTTCAAGTCTTTAATAGAAAAAAAAAATGTTTCAGCTGAAGCAAAACCTCTTGGACATAAGGCAGTGGTTATTGGCTATGCTATCAGTTACCAGTGGGAGAACCCTTTCTTCCTCAGCCAACCTAACTGCTCGCTTGGCGAGCAGACAATACCAAAMCCACTACCAGAATGCTGGCAATCAAAAATAGTTTTCACTGCCTAAAGAGAGCTGCCCTCACAGCTCCAAAAGTGTTCCATGTCAGCTAATTACAATACTGGTAATACAGAAAAAGGACGTGATTTGGAGGTGTCTGACCTTTATGAATGTCTTTTCTTCTGTCACTGATTGGTCCGGTCAGCCCAGAAAAATTAAATCAAGCCAGAGTTACCAGTACAGCCTTGAGTGGCCATTAATTCCTCAATGTGTGAATGAGCAAACACTCCCCTTACAACTTTCCTATTGGGGCAACATAAAATCCTAGGGCCTTTTATTACATCTGAGCAAGGTGTGACCAGACTAAAAGTCTTTTCCAGAGGAAATTAAGATATTCAGGTTTTATTCTCCATTTCTGTCTTCTGATGTGCATATCCAGAGATGCACAGATGATTTCTTGATTTTTTTCCCAAAACAGTCTGGGAGTTTATGGATACTGCAGTCCTTGCTTCACTTCTGCCTCAGCTCTGGCTGCCAGAGGCAGAAATTAATCCAATTTAGAGAAACTGTGGGGTAAGGAAAGTACCCCTTTCTCTACGGGTGTAATTCCAGTATACATTGTAAGGAAAAGACCAGACAAAAGCCCTGTACTCACAGAGAAGAGTCCATGCAGCCGGACTGAAACACAGAACTAGTTTTGTCTCCAGCAGGCGTGTGATTCCACTCTTGAAAGTAAGCCCCTCACAGCCTACCAAGCAACGTGCTGCATGCATTAGAGAAAAATTGCTTTAGAGAAATGTGTGTTTTTTCAAAAAGGCACAAGGACAAGAAGCATGAGCAAGCCCTGTAAGTAACTAACTAATAGTGAGTAAGATAGGAATAAGCCCTGTCAAGAGTAAGATAGGACACGACAATCAGAAGCTGCATTTTTACTCCTCACTCTGGCACTCACGTGCTGCATGACATTCATGAAGTCACTTTGGGGCCAGGTTCATAAACATGTGCATGATGAACATTTGGGATTTCAGGCCACGAGCAGAATCATTATTGTCCTGAGCAATAAAGGCAAATGTGACAAAGAAACATGGTTTAGGGCTCCCTACTTAGGCCAAGCCCCACCTTGGTGGAGCACACCATCCTGTTGCAGGAAAGGAGGCTGCTTTCCCTGGGCACAGAGGGATGGAGATGCCCAGGGACAGATGCACCCCAGGCAGTGTGCTGAGAGCTGCTCACATACCCTACAGAAGCTGCAGGACAAGCTGGTGAACTTCAGCATCAGAGAGTGACTGCCGTATCTCACAACAAGCTCTGGTTTTAGGGAGCTGCTGGGTCTTTATACTGGACCAGTGTGCCTAAATTGAAACAAGGATGGCCAGAGGTCTCTGTCCCTGCATCTATCCTGCCCTTCCTGTCCCTTCAAAATCCCTGATGTGGTATACTGGGCCTTGTTCTGTGGTTCTTGGCATGTCTTCTAGGGCCTATGCAGGAAGGTTTTCATCTTCGTAAAAGACAAGCCACAAATGACAAAGTAAGGTAATGTTACTGCTTACCTGTTCCCATTTCAGGAAACAAGTTTCTTTCTTCCTACATCTGAGTCCTCCCACTAGGAGTACAAAAGTGGAAAGGAAAGCAAAACCTCCTGGTGTTTACRACAAAGAAACAGAATTATTTTGTTCTGGGGCAGATATTACTTGGCATAGAGTAATTTAGCCCACGCGTCTCAATATGCGTACACAAGCATGCTACATACCCAGCTGCTGGGTCATCAGACTCTCTGCCGCACAAAAGGATCTGATCATGGTACCAACAGTTTCTCAGGCAGAAAGAGCAGGGCCAGTGTCTGGGAAATGCATTGTATTTCTTCATTTCCCTTCAAAATATCATCTGTGTTATCATATTTGTTTAAAGGTAAGATATGTTCTTCCTCTTCTCCCCCTCTTTGTAGACTTTCCATCAATTCCATTTCATGTTGTCATAAGCACTAACTTTAAAAATATGAGCCAGACACAGACTGCCCTGGCTTCTTCGATTTCGGTGGAACCACCACAAGGAGGCTGAGCCCAAGATTGTGTTTATATAGAGTCAGCAGCAGCAAAGTGTATTGTAGTTTCATATCATTCTAACCTAACTCCCTCTTTGTCTTGTTATCTACTTCAGCAAATTAACATATACAACACATAAATGATTGGCAAAAATGAACTGTACATTTCTACATTAACTGAACAATTTACATGGCATTACAGGGGGGAAAAGATTAGTTTTTCAAGTTATAAACAAGCATTATTTTGCAATCTTTGGCCTGTAACTGAAAGATAATAGTTTTAATTTGCATTCAAATAAAGTAAATCTATCAGTGTAAAAGACTTTTTATAGTTCCCATAAACCAGAAACAGATTAAAGTGTAGACAGTGTAAGGAGGACAGGGGGATAAATCAACCAGACAAACAAGATGATCAAAAAAAAAAAAAAAAAAAAAAAAAGAAAAAAAAAAAAAAAAAAAAGGAAAAATAATCCTTTCTGAATGTTCACTTAGTTAGCTTCACAAATCCTATGCACTACATGAAAGTGTCTATGATCTCTCCAGGTTTCTGCCATTAAAGCATTGGCTTTACCTCAGAAGGCAAAGACCCTTATTTAGGGATACCTAATTTCCAGAGCCTGTGAGCTCTGGAAATACTCTGACTTTCTCTTGTTAATTCCAAATCCTTTTACTGGGAGACACTGCCAGTCTGCCAGGAAGGGCTAAGTACCATCATCTCCTTAGTCCAAGTTTTTTAGAAATATGCCAGTGTTGTACCTTTACTGTGGCATATGCAACATGAAACAGATGATTTTCTGTTTTTGAAAGTGCAATGTGCCCATGGTTTCCTCTGAAGTCAGTGAGGATTATCAGCGTCCCGAAGCTCTGAAGAGACCTGTTAGTTTTTCCCCCAGGGGGAAGGAACATTGAAACAAAGTATGCACTGCTCTCAAAATTATTTTTGCTTTTTATTTTGTTATAGTTTATTGTAAAGCATGTGAACAGCTCTAAGAACAGAGATCAAGAACAGGACACCCATCCAGAGTTAAGTAAACAAAGCATACAAGATAAATAAGCACAGTCTCATAACATGCTATCTATAAGCCAGACCCCTGAGTTTTGCCCAGTTTCTGTTCGCTGCCCAGTGCCACTACTCCACCTGAAAGGCCGAGCTGTTTTTCCCTCACAGCCTGGGATTTAAGGCATTCACATGSGAGATGTGCTTATACACCTCCTTTGGGAGGAGTGGGTTACAGAGCCTTTGCATCTGGATGAGTACATTAATCACAAGGCTAATTTACAAAAGGTTCATTTTACCTGCTGGCTATGCTTTATGAGAGTTTTCCCAGCTCAGACCTTTGAAATAAACTCTTTTAGGCCCCTGCCCTCAGGAAAGGGTGCCAGTTGGTGGGTCCTGTAGAGGTGATACCGACAACTCAGCTCTGCGAAGTGATGGGAGTTAAAACAAATTCTTCATTGAGAATTTTGTCCTGGTTAGCTGCAGTCCTCCCTCCTTTTGCTTTTCTTCTGCCCTTTGGAGGAACCCTTCTTTTCCCAGGAGCTGTATAGAGACAACAGGTAGTTAACCAGGGAATTTGGACTCCACTTGGAGCAGCCACTGCCCAAAAGTTTAATACTGGACCTAGCACTAATTTGGCTTAGCATTGGGTTAGGTGCAAATAATCAATGTCTTTTCAGGTTTCAAAATAAGGGAAGTGAAAGTCTTAAAGTGACAACTAATTTGAGAATGCTACTTAGCATTAAATTATGTTATGGTGCCACGAGCCCTGAAACTAGGGACTAGCTCCATGAAGCCCCATTCTATTTATCAGCATAAACGTATATACCTAATTAGGAAATAATTTACAGTAATGCAGTTATTGATTAAGTTTCATGTCTGTACGTTCAAAGGTATACGCTTTCTTGTCAGGACTGTAATTTCACTACACTGCGAGGAGAAGTGTGGAATTGATCTGCCCTGACAGAGCTAGGAACTTGGTAGGAACAAATACAGCTTACCATAAAGCTAGAGGCCAGACATCACATTTTTATTTGCATCTGACCTTCCCCTGAATCAGGAAATAGGTCACTGTTCCATCCTCAGTCGTACTAGAGAACATATTTAGTTGTGCATGTGGTATGTAGCTAGGAACCTAGGAGGTAGGAACAGCACTTGTATGGCTGAGGTCTTCTACCAACATAAATATGCCCCAGTACAACCATTTTTGAGTGAAAACATGTAAGGATGGGGCTCAGTGCATTTTGTCTGGCTTCCTATCTTAGTCTTGTTTTTTTAATACATACACATGGTGAAAGAGAAGCCTAATCAAAAAGTTTTGAGAGATCCAAAACACTTTTTCCCCCAAAGGCATATACTCCCATCTCTCATTGTAATCAAGGACTGAATTTGGCCTCAAACAGCAGTGTCATCACCTGTAACAACAAAGACTGAGGAAAGGTTGTGCCTTCTGTACTGCATATTTCAGCACAAGGAACAAAAAAGTAGCAGTTGGGTTTTTGTAACAGAATATCATGTTTTAAACTGCATTAGAAACCTTTCTGAAGCAAAAATTAGAAAGCTTGATGTGTAGTTCTTAAAAACTGATTCCATAAGAAACTGTCTGTCTTTTAATTAAAAAGGAGAGGCTTGGTGGTTTTGTGGTATTTTAATCAACTTTAAGCCAATAAGAGGCAGGAGCTTCATGAAGGCATAGAAGTCAAATATAGTGTTCTGTCCTGTCACTGCCTGACTGATTATTTGCTTTAGAAAAAAGTATTTAAGAACAGCTCTAGCAATATTTAGCATTATATCATTTGGACTTACACCGTTACGAAAATGCTGTATTTTTGTTCTAGGGATATGTCTCTCTCTCTCTCTCTCTCTCTCTGCATATATATATTTAAGGTTGGTTTTAGAACCTGCTGATTTTAACAAGAATAATTGCCAAATTCTTCCCATTTCTGGAAAAGTCTGTATTTGAGGACTGTATACTTGACTAACAAGATAAACTTTTTTGTCTCCATGGCTTTACAAGTAACAGYTTCACTGACTTTAAGCAGAAAATGGCGATTTTGAAAATGGAAAGGAAATGACAACCAAAGTGACTGAACTTCCACAGTACCTAGTCTTCCTTTGTATGATTACTACTAAGGGCAATGTTGTTATTCACATCCTTAAAGTTAACTTCTTTGATGATCAAGACTACAAAGCAGATCTTGGTTCCCTGTAAGAAACCCTCCCTAAATTTCATACAGAAAGTAAGTCCTTTTCTTTGTACAACTACAATGTAAGAAATTATGCAAAAAATAAGGGCGAGATTAGTACTTCGAAGCAAAGAACAGACGGTGGGGGCAGGAGGAGAAAAAGAGAAACAGACTTGGAAAAGGGAGCAAGTAAGTCTCTTTGGCTGACCCAGAGCTGCTTAAGGTGGTATAAAAACACTCTAAACATCCCACCCAGTCATGTTCACATGCATACACAAGCAAATGAACAAAACAAAATGGAAACAAAATAAATAAGTGTTCGGCCTCTAATTTAGTTATGACTAAAGCTATTCTGACATTCTGAACACGATCAACATTGGATTTCTCTCTCGGTAGATAAGGCGTTTCTCTACAGCATAGGGCAAAAGAATAGGTGACAGGATACAGCTCACTGCAATTGCAAGCATAAATGCATCTTGTTTGGAGAAAAAAAATGCCTTTCTTTATATAAGTGGAAAATCTAATCCTGTAGATGTGCCTTTAAGGCTGGTGCCTGTTACACTTTATTAAAAATGTAAGAATGAAATACAATCCAAAAACCCAATTTACTTTTAAAAATGTTAGAGCAATGCAAAATTGACTATTACTTATGTTTCTAGATACAGGGCAATAAAGTTTTAAGGCCCCATCTGTCATTGCACCTGAGTGGCCTTCGCAGTATGTATGCACAATGGCAGAGGGCTAAATTAAGCACTAACATAAGTGGGTGCAACTGCAGTGAAACTGTTTATCCGATGCCAGTGGTGAACTCAGCCCGCGGTGTTCAAAAGGAAAGATTTTATAAAACACAATAGAATCTACTGATACGAGTCCCTTGAAAATTATTTAATGACTGGAAATCTTTGAGGGAACAGAACAGATGAAGTTCCTCAGTGGCCTTTTACAATAGCCACTCCGCTAATGAACATCTGGAATTCTTGCTGCTCTCTTACTTTTATACCATCTAATCCGTATTGCATTAGACCTTTATGTGTTCATGATAAACTGGCAGCAAAGGCTGCCTTAAATAGAAAGAGAAGATGAAGACAATTTTTCCATTAACAATACATTTCCCTTTGGAGTCTGAGGTACATTATTGGTTTGTTCCAAGAGCAGAATGTAAACTGCCTCCTATTTGTGAAACATTATTATTATACCTTCTACCTGGAGATGTTTCTTGAAACAAACACCTCAAGACTATTCCTGTACACAAATCAAACTAAGATACCATGTACAAGCACAGGACCACCATAAGCTACATTGAAAAAATTCGTTCACATAAATTACGTGGTTTGAGGTGTGCGGTTCCCACTGATTTGTCAATCAGCTGCTCCCAAAAGCGGTGCTGTTTCAGTTCAGTCCTTCTGCAGGGGGTGAGGTGTGAGAGAGCAACCACCTGGCTCTACGATGCACTACTCCCTGCTGGGAGAAGGTAGTGACCACAAGCCACACTCTAAGCCGCCTGCAGTGGCTGAACCACACAGGGTTTTGGCTGTTACAGTCTCACAGCAGTTGAACAGAGATGACTGCTTGTTCTGCCTCCAGCAGAACTCAGCTTGTTCAGAGCTCCAACTTTAAATATTTCTATTCAACTGATTTATTAATGCCATCTTGCAAACACGGCCTGATTGCTAGGCCATTCCTCCAAAATACCACAGCAACACCTACAAAAATTGTTCAAAACACATGCTCCTCTTCCCTGCTGCCAGCCCCCAAAGTCCGTCAGGAGAAGGCAGCAGCTGCTGCCCTTCCCTCGCATACCCTCAGAGTCCTTTTCCTCCGTTTCTTTATCTGCAACTCACCCACAGCAATCTGGCGACACTCACCTCTCTCTGAATCACTTCTCACCCTTTCCAGTAACTATGCTATAAATAAAAATCCATTCAAATGCTCATTAATAAGAAAATAAAGGGCTTGTAAACCTGGTGATGGCACGCTGAAGATTTTGTTTGCAAGGACGTTACTGAAAACTTTTATGTGCTACATTCAGCCAAGCCTGTTAAAAATCTCTGCTCATTATTTTCTCCGTTTTTAGTTCATCGGTATTGCTTCCAAAACTGTACTCGTAAATGACTTGCAATCTCATCTGATCATTTAAGATTTTCACTTTTCCCTTCAGCCTTCCTTTCATGAGTTTCTCCACAGATTTTAAAATCTGTCCTTTTGAAGCTCATCACCACCATGATACCTGTTTGTTGCAGTCAGATCCTTCATGCTCTTCTGACATCCCAGGTCCAGCTCAAGAGTGGTGTAAGTGCCACTGACTGTCACAGACCTGTGCTCCTTCACCCCTGCCAAGAGCCCCCAGGCTTTGATATTTCATTCTAGATTTCTCCACAGTTTTCAATAATCAGACTTTTTGAGTTTCAGTAAGGGCCTAAGAAAGTCTCCTTCCTAACTTTCTAAAATTATTTTTCTTTTTTTTCTTCTCATTTTTTATTATTTGGCAGGCTAGAATTGTTGTGAGTCCTCTACTCTGAAACACAGAGGCAGAAAAACTTGCTCTGCATGGGGTAATGCTGTGCTGGGCTTCAGCTCAGAGCCTTAGCTCTGATGGTAAGGAATAGAGCACATTAGTAGTGTATCTCTCTGCTCCTGCTTTTCTTTTTGGCAAGAACTGCTACTCTGAGCCAGCAGGTGTTTAATGCTATTAAATTTATGGGTAGTGAAAGCTGTTGAATTTTAAAACATCTGGGTAACATAAATTATCAGAACTTTTTTCCAGTATAAGGCTGAAAAATAGTTTTGAAATCTGCAGAAAAGCATTAGCAGCATTAACAAAAATGCATTTATTTTTGAACATTTGACCATATGACTCTGGGATCCCACAAGTATCCTCATGTTCATAGCTACAGTACTGATAGCGTGTGAGCTAGGAAACACCAGGAAGGCAGGCAGCAGCCAAATCTCACCAACATTCAATTTTTGGTGGGTTCCAGATGGATCACCTAGTGTGCCAGAAAGCATCAAAAGCCATTGCTGTTTCTCACATTGTGTGCAGTCTCCTGGATCTCATTCTGCAAGGTTTGATCCACACTCTTCTTCCTCACATAGGTCTGGCTGCCCTTAGCCATAGTATCTCATGGAAAGCATAATGGGGGGAGGGGGCAGGGAAGGGGGAAGAAAATCTCAAGTTGGAAAAGTTCATTGGCTCCCTTGATGTGAAAGAGCTAGTGAACAGAGTGAGCAGGTAGCACGAAGCATGGAAAATGCTTAGAAGTGTTTACTTTGCTTCACAGCCAACAGTTTTTTTCTTAAGTAGAAGTAGCCTGAGTTTCTGAGACACTGAGGACCTGTGGCCCAACAGGAGTGAGGAGGAAAAGCAGCCACTGGAGGATGACCTGCAGATGCTTTGCATCTTGGAAAGTCCAACCCTAATTTAGATGCCTGAAGGCTTCTGGAGCCTCACCTTACACACTTGAGTTTAAAAAGTCTCTGAACTGCTCTGTTGCAAGTTTAGTGTGAGAAGCAAGCACCAATTCATCACAAACTTGTAGGCTGCCTGGTACAAGCCATAGAACTATCACTATTTTCCCAGCACCTGGAGCACCTGGCATCACTGAGGGTAGGCAGTCTTCAGGCTGCAAACATACAGGCATGACCTGACAATTTCTGTTGGAGTAGAAGCAAGTATCGCTGGCTGAGCTGCTCCCATCAGGCTAAGCACAAGGGCCACACAGAGTAGAAGACAACAAATTTGCATCTATGTGAGTAAGACAGACATGCCAAGCAGCAGCACAAGAGATGAAACATGTGGTCCATGCCCAAGCTAGAAACATAACTCCTGTGGCCTGCTTTTTGATGCTGTGCTTTCTTCTCTAGGATACTCTTCTGCCACCTATTTCCTTTGTGACCCTTATTTTCACTACTTTTTTCTCCCCTCCATCAAGATTTGCTAGAGCTCAGCACTGATCAGCTCTACGAGGAATTTCAAGCCCATAAATTTGATACACAGAAGAAATACTGCAGTGATTTGTTAACAGCTATAATCATCAATGCATGAGAAATAGGAGCCAAGGAAATAAAGTGCTTCCCATAAATGCTTCTTTCTTTTAACAGCAGTTATTTTAAGCTTTGTCACACTAATGTGGTTTGTATAAACTAAAAAGATACATTTCCATCATGGGTGTTCAGTGTTGTCTGGTCTACGTCAGCAGTAACACAGGAGAAGGAAGAGAGAAAGCATAATTTTCCTATAGCACAACGTAATATGCATCAGGTAAACATTTCCACTAAAAGTACATACCGCATGCACAACTAAATATGTTCTCTGGCATGACTGAGGGTGGAACAGTGACCTATTTACAAACACTCCTGATTCAGGGGAAGGTCAGATGCAAATAAAAATGTGATGTCTGTCCTCTAGTTTTATGGTAAGCTGTATTTGTTTAGGAAAAAATCGATGTTTGAGATAACATTACCAACTCTGGACAAGGACTGGGCTGAAAGACAGGCTAGGCGCATTACCTCCTGACCACCTTCAGTCACATTACAGCTCTGATTTCTTTTCCCCGTGAAAGAGCAAAAAAAAACAGATAAGCCTGGGACTTTCCAGGTCACCTTGGTTTGAATGCCAGTTAATGGACCTGAGCATTTCCCTTCTGTGGCTTTGCAAATCTCAGCCAAACACTTTCCCCACATGACCATGCTTTCCTCAATGAAGCAGCCCATTCTGCCTACCCTGCTGCAGCTGTGGAACATCTGGGTGGGAAGATCCTTTGCCCCCAGGACTCCCCAGAGCACAGTGTGGTTACTCAAGTGGTGCACAGGGAGTATGATTTGGCTCTCTACATTTCCTGTTGTGAAATTTTAACTTACTCTGATTATTGTTTGTTTTTATATGACTGCCGAGTTATTGGAAGTTCTCTTCCTCTTACCCTCACCTTCCCTGGATATCGCATACACACACACACACACATACACATATACATTATTAGACTTATTATTTCAAACCATTAAAACACATGCTTTATGATAAAAAAATCCCCACTTTTCTCAAGTCCTGTGGAAATTCTAAAGGTTTAGCTTCATACACTATCAAAATCCCCAATTACGTAAATTTTTACTTTTCCAGTTTAAAATTACTTTTAACCGAAAGCAAAACAAACACAGGCAGTTACCATTGGCACATATCCTTAACACTTTTCAACAGTTTTTTTACCAGCTATTCCCTTAAGCTACATTTCAAAACCACAGCTTATTTTTCCTCCTGTACAAGAGAAAAGATTCTATATGTCATTTTCACAACTGCACAAGGAGATCTATCATCATTTTTTCTAACCAACTACTTCCCTTCATTCATCCCCAAATCTATTTCTATTGTTAAATATAGTGTAATATAGAATAAAACCCTATACAATAGAGTGGTTACCTCATCTAAAAATCAGTTTCCTTTGTTAACTAGTGATTTTCCACTACTTTCAGTGCCTGAATAATATCTTAAGAGCTTAAGGCAAAAGAAAGTACTTAAAGGCAGCATTCTACTTATTAAATACCAAACACTCCCAAATTATTCAGAGAACAAACTAGAAAAATATCAGGCTGCACACCATAAACTTACACTCTTTTACAGTTCTTTCCCCTCCAAATTTCACAAATTATTTTGCAATACTAAAATTTGGTGAACGTTCACCATATAAAATGGTGCTTAGAGAGGAATGAGCTGCTAGCAACACATTATTTAAGACGGCAGACTGTGTCAGAGTGTCTTACTCTTCAAGTGTCTAGGCTCTGGCTTCGCAGGGCTATTGCTGTTTAGAGTTCAAGACACTTCAGAAAGGTGAGAGAAATACCCACTTCAGCCCTCCAAAGACACCAGCAGCCTACCAGCAACTCAGAAGCGGGGCTGAAAAGACTAATTTACTCTCAAGGACTGTTTTGGTACAGCAGGATTTAGCAGTCGGGCTCGAGGGTTAATCTTAAATCAGCTCTTTAATCAGAGGACTGTACAGCTGGGAAACTGAGGCACAGATGCACAGGACACTAGAATAGATGCAATTCGACCCTATCACAGAGACAATTAAAGAGTAGGGAATTTAGGAATCTAATAACCCGTGTTGGAATTTATCCAAGCTGCTGAAGCAGATGCACAAAGCTGTTGCAAGGATGCTTTGTGTATTCTTTATCATTTTAATATCTTATGTTATACCATATGCTCCCACATTTCAATCATTGCAATATAAGCCACAAAAGAGGTAAAAGAAAATGTTGACAAAACATTTATAGAGATTAAATTCCCTAAGGATCTTTTGGGTCTGGGATTTTACAGGCATTCCATTTTCAAAATGCTGCTAGACTTAAATAATCCTGGGGAAATATCCCTTTCTCCAGCGGACAGTTGGAAACACAAGCCACAGACTGTGCCCAGTGATGGAGGAAAGTCCACAGACCAAAGAAAAATAGGAAAAAAAAAACAAAATCACATGAGAAGGCCTGTGGCAAGAAGGAGAAATATTCAGAGCAGGGGACACCAGGCCAGGAAAGAGCACGGCCAGGAGAAGCAGCCAGGAGAGCTACCACACAGCTGTTTCCTATCCTGCCCCCTCTTGTAGTGCTTTGTCCTTTAGCTGACTCTGGCTCTGTCTGCTTTAGCAGGCTTCCTGCTCTTTGTAGATTTAAACAATTCCTTGTTATTTGTTTATATGCTTTTGGCTGTTTGCTTTGCAAAATGCTTTTTAGTATCCCCACATTTCTGTCTCATATTTACCTGCCATTAGTTATAATCCTCTTCATGAGCTGAGTTCTTCCCTTCCTGTACAGAGACGTGTTCAGCTTTTCCAGAATTTTGCCTTTACCTATACCTATTAATTTGCAATCCTGCTCTTTGAGTTGCTCTTTTTTTTCCTAGGGGTAGTCATTTATTACTCATTTTATGGGATGTTTAAGTAGCCCCCATGCTGAGCTGCAACACTTTAATTTCCTCACTTTTCACCTTAACATCTTTTTTACTAGCTTCCTCATTTTTAAGCCTTCAATTTAGTGCTCAATTTAGCATCAGTATACTGGTTCTCAGTACAATTCATCCTCTGAGGACACTACTTGGAATTATATTATTACTTAAGTACATCTACATTAATGTCACTTTTGTGTGACTGCATCACAACGCAGAGATACATGAGCTTGCTGTATGCCGGCCAACTCAGGTCAAACTACTGCTGATCGGGCTACGGCAGCAAGCACTCAATGCAAAATTTGCTCTGAGCTTAAAGGTGTCACTGGGAGCTTTGCCCCAAAACCAGTGTGTCCAGATATGCAGTTTTACACACAACGGATTGGGAGGCTCCCAATACAGAAAACTTGGCCACCAGCAGTTTCTGGAAGGGTGGTGGTGGTGCTGAAGTTTAGGAGTTTTGCTTGGGTTTTTTCTTTTCAGTTTCATGGCTGCATGTGTGTTCTGTTCAGTTCTCATTTGCACAGGTAAAAATCTACAAGAACTCTTAAGAAAGCAAAACCTGATCCCATTTTTTAAACTACAAGGTAAGATGAAAGGAAAGGGGAGGATGAGAAAGGCTTTGCAATCACCTCCCTTAAGGAGAATACAGTCACATCAAGAAACAGTGTAAAAAAAGAGCATCATGCCAAAATTCAGGGATGCCGGTAGCTCTGACTGAGGGTTTACCACACACTGSATGTGAACAAAATGTCGCTTGACAGAAAATCCTGATAAAATTTGGTCTCTTCCACAGAAAATGTTGATTTCCTTAAAACCTGAATTTCTGATGGTTAATTTCAAATGCTTTTTAATCATATGTACCTTTGTGCTCTCTTTAGGGGCATGGCCTTCCTTTGTGGGATTTTATGCAGTGCCTCTTATAAGATGACATTAATCTTTGTTCAAAKGCCTGGGCCTTAACCTTATTTCAGGTTTAAAGCAATCCCCTGTTTCAGTTTTATGCCTGCATCTCTTACTTTCGCTTTCAGATGCGGAGGATAAGTCACCTGAGCACTGAAAAATAAACAAAGAAAATGGGGTATCACAGTACTCCTCATGACATGGTTTGTTCCTCAGACCATAGTGTCACCCAGCAAAGCTGGTTACTTTATTTTTTGAAGCCAAGACCAGCTGAAAGTTCAGATACGCATTTATCACAACAATGGAAAATGCAAACTGGCTTCTTTTCCTTTTCCTTTGTATGAAGTCATTACCAAACATATTGACTTGGAACCCCAGGGACTTGGAAGCAGCCAGTTTTAGAACAGGAATAAAAATACTAGGATTTTTCAGCAATAAAAGAGTGAACGTGAAGCTACAAAGGGGGGAAAGAAAAAAAAGAGAGAGAGCCAAAAGCAGTCATAGAATTGAGACTGATGACTTTGCAATTGGAAATAATACAGTTATGAAATTAACAAACTTGGAAAATGTGTTACACTTACTGAGAATATTAAAAGTTGGTTCTCCTTCTAAGTATGAATAGGGAAGGACCAAAGCTGCAAGGAATATAAATTCACATTTTCTGCAGTAGGAAAAGGGCTAAAGTATAAGTGACAGTGCAGGAAAAGGAAAACAGGCAAAATTACAACTTTGATCCACCTTTTCTTAACCTCAACACTGAACAACTCTGAGACATCTCATAAAGCTCACTGTATGGACAAAGTATATTTTTGCTCCTGTTGGCATCCGAGTTGCCATTAACTGTGGATTGGCCACTGTTGCCAAAAGCTATGGTGAAGGCAACTGCCGTCTCTACCCCTGTCCCTCCTAGAGCAGCAAGCATCCAGGGACGGGATAACAAAACACAGCAGTGACCCTACAGATGGTACAAGAGGATTGAGATGCTAAGCCAGCTTCTCCTGCCACTGACAGAGAAGGCATGTGGGGTGAGGCAATGCAGAGCAGTGGGAAGGGCAGTCTCCCCCACCTTCCTTACCACCAGCATCAGCTGCCCCAGCTCACTGCCAAGACACAAGGTGAGCCTTCAGTCTGTCTCTGCCCGTCTGTCCCTGACTGCTCCGTGGTTGCTGGGCAGTTGTTGCCTTTCCAACTACACGTTGATGAGTTTTTCAACTTCTGTAAGTGGGAAAAGATCATATTCCAGTAACGTAGACTTCTACAGCGATATTCTTCCCTGTTCAAAATATTCAACAGGCAGCTAGAAATGTTAAGCCATTCCCTACCCAATAATCTCCTTAAAAGGACATCCCGGACCCAGTTGCTTTATGATGCTTCTGGTAATGCACAGCAATAGACAGCTATACAGTTATGTTCCAAACCCTATCCAAAATGTTCCATAATCAATTTTTTTAGCTCATAGGAGATTCAAAATTCAATTGACTGGAAGCCTAGGCAGGAGAAAGCTATGTTTAAACATCATCCCCTGCGTGCCTGCAGAGCATAATACTTTTAAAAAGCTCATTTGACATATAGAAAAACATTTCACTATCCATAAACACAGTAGCTGTGTGTATAAAAGAGTAGGTAAATTAAACTATCTGAATGAAAAAAGAGCTGAACAATGGGAGCAAAAATCAGCTGAACTGAAATGAGCAAAAGTTGAAGCTCTTTGTATCAAATCTAAAGAGTGAGGCAGGAAAAAAATTCCCTCTGAAATATTCATGTTCTGAAAACATGCTTTAAGTATATATAAAAATCCCAGTTTTTCACTTTTATCAGGTCATGACTTAATCCCTGGATAGGCACATTCTGACCCAATAGTTCTCATTGTGGGATCAGGGCTTAAATGACCTATTTGGATCTTAGATAGAGCAGCTGCTCTGGGGAGACCCAGGCTCTCTGCAGCATCTGTCTTCCTTAATGGAAAGCAACTTCTTATTTGTTTACCTGCAAAAGGCTGCAAGTGCCATTACAAGTGTGCTCAGGCCAATCTCAGTGTCAAGTCCTGAGATATAAAATTTTCTTTGATTTTCTACATTGGTTTCAATCAGGAATTTTCAACCTACTTCAATTCTCCTGTATTCCTCGCACCAAACATTAACAGTAGGAAACCTGAAACATCCCTAGTGTTACTAGAGTTGTGAAAAAAGGAGATACCCGGCTTACTGAATTATTTCCAAATACTACTGTAGTTCTCTATGCATCTCAAGTATAAAGGGGAAAAAAGTGAAACCTAATCATTAAAAGAAAACCTGTTTGGATTGTTTGAAGTGTGAAGGTCTTGTGTTTTGTAGTTAGAAATTACACTTCCTTATATGTTTCTTAATCTGATGCAGGTTTTTCTTTTTTTTCCCTCTTGCTTTTAATTTGACATGCCAGTCAAAGTTAACATTAGGGAAAACAGCAAATATAAACCTTGTAATTTATATGCATTCATGTTGTACACCATAATAGCTCTCATCTTGGCAAAAGTTAGCAGATTGTTCTCTGCTCTCAGGAGGAAATAGCATTCATTTTAGGTTTTAATGGAGCTTTAGGGTTATAGTAACTCAAATTAAACTAAATCATCATGAATTATTTCTGAATCCCATGTTATGTGTTCTCTTTTTTTCCTTTGTTGGTTTATGACCGTATGAGTTTCAGACACTGGCAACTGGAAACTTGTGCGCTAAATAACACCCCCCCACAGTTTGGGGGGAAACAGCAACACCTCGGACTGTGCCTGCAATGACAGGAACCCTGTTCGAGCACCAGCGGCACATGCGAACTCATGTCTGTTATGGTCCAGGATGATGATGTTATGGGCTCGAGGAACTATTTCATCACAGGAACAACAACTACAAGTATAAATTCTCATGCAGAGGTACTTCCACCAGAAAACAACTGTATTATGCATTATGTCTCATAAATAGAGGAGAAACTAGATGTAAACTTCGGGAGTGTTGATTAATTACTGCTATTTGGCCAAACATAATGTAAAATTCCAAAATTATTTTAGAATAGCTTTTCAACAATTTAAAGAGCAAAACATTCAGATCTATCAATAGAAAATTTCAGGTCATGTTTCTCCATTTATCTAAAACCTCCTGTTTCGATCTGGAATGGGAATGAAGAGACAGTCAAGCCCACCGGTATGACAATGCAAAAGTGCGTACACCAATATGAGAAGTTAGTTTTAAAACTTAAATTTCTGTGACACTAGCCGTAGCCACCAAAACATAAATCTTATTTTAATATTTTTTTCATGAGGCTGGCATCCTTTCTAAGGTATCTTCCTGAAAGATTTGTGTGTACTGGCCATTGTGCTCCTACATCTAAGAGGTATACAGATCTGTAGTACTTTTCGATGAGGTTAGTCAGACTTAGCTAGTCTAACGAGACAGTAGATTACAACAGCTTTTTGAAGAACCACAGAGCCTGATGATATGTCAGGTGGTTTTGGGAACTACTTCTGTTCCAGACAATTCATAATTTCTGTCTTCTTGCTACATTTGATCCAGGACAAAATGTTACTGGACTTCAACCACTGAAATTCCTTTTTATTCTGCAGCCCAATCAATCRGAAAGATTAAAATGTATTTTGGACTGTACTTGTTTAGAAATTAGAGAATTTAGAAATTTAGAAATTCTGAGAGGCTCAGTTGTTCTTCAGATTTTGACGTTTTGATAAGCGTGCAACAGAGCTATGAAAAGTCAGTGTCATTTCTTCCTTGTTAATTGCTAAATGTCTATTCTAAAGTAGATCACATGTACTTACAGGTTCAGATTTTCCCACTTGTGGTTTGCAGGGATATTTTGTGAATGTATGTTCTTGGTTAAAAGCCATCTAGGATGAATAAGAAAGAGGATAAATAACTTATAGGTTATCTACATTTGACATGTTATATTTGTTATATGTAATTAGCTATGGAAAAACAATCGAAGAAAAAATACATGTAACTAGCAAGTTATTTATAGCTGTGGCTATTCAACTACTTGGCATTAACTACGTATGTGATGAACCATTTATAGATAAGGAAGAACTGTTGGCTTCCTACCAGAAACAAGCTTTTCTGCACTTTGCATAGCTTCTCACACGGAACAGACTCTCGCCAAAACAGCAGCATAGCTTCAGATAAAGAAAATCCAGCCACTTTGGAAAGCCAGCGGGGAGGCATATGTACATCCAGCATGGGAGCAACTGTAACTGCACAGACTAGAACCAGCTGAAAAAACGCAGTTTTGGCAATCTTTGCATAAATCTATCAATGTAACTTGAGAAAAGGTGCTACAACGGCAGCGATGTTCCTAACTCTCTAGTTCACTCCTGTTGCCCCTTCTATGTAGCTGTACCTTCTGCTGTCTAACGACAGTATGCTTTTACCTTGCAGGATGTTGTGGCTGAGGCCACTTACCAGGATTTGTTCCTATGAGAAAGAATGATATTATTGGGAGGAAAGGCAGGTGCACTGCAAAAATTAACAACCACTAGCATCTAACAAAGCCAAAGATACTAAAAAAAAAAGAATCTTTTGGCTTCCCTTTATGATCTTGTTTTCTGAAAGAAACTAGACTTATGTGATCCTAGACCTAAGAAGGAAAATCAAAATGAGCTTTGGAAAAAACAAAAGGCATATTCCTCATTTCTTCATTTCTTCAGTCTTTACTGACAAACTCTGGAGGTTAATAGCTGTTGATGGAAGATGCTGGATAAAAGGAATTTCGAAATCTGAGGGAGATCCTGAAATGAGGAGGCACGTATAATGGAAATTGCTGTGCCATCTGGTTTTGGGTACGCCAGCACCCACTCAAAATTAAGAGGCCAAATACACAGCCATTCTTCTTGTCACTTCCTTTGCACTATTTCATTTCTCCTTTAAGCATGAACTCTTTTTTCTTCTTTGTGCTTCAGTGTCATAACCGTGGCTCCCTCTTCTATTCCATTCTTTCTCCTTTTTCCTCACACACTGACAAAGGCTTCTAGTGCTCATGATTCCTACTGGCTCTTTTTTTCTACACAATATTTTCCAAGTCCACACATTTTCTTTCCTCCAAAGTTTAATCCTTCCACAAAAGATTTAATTATCCAAACCAAGTATCTCAAATGATCCTCCCACAAGTCAAGATAGTAAAATGCAAGAGTTGGCCCCATTATGTTTATTTTACACACAGAGGGGAGAAAAGGAATCTGTAAGATAGGAAAAATATAAAAAGGAAAAAAATTAAAACTAGCACTTGCAGTGATTTCAGCCCCAGTGGAAAACACATATTTATTGGGAAGAATTCTCAGCAGTAATGCTGGAAATCTAACATTTTCTAGTTCAATTACAACATCGGATCCTAGATATTGGTAAGAGCCTTGTTTTTCAGAACTTTGATACTGAATCAATACTGTGCTAACTTGTGATGCATTAAAACTGTGCAGGACGTGCCCAAATGTTATTAATAGTTTCATAGCCTTCCCATATATTCTTCCAGACATACTTAGTTATTGTCTAAACTACTGGTTTATTGAAATAAAAACAAGCATGTTACAGGCTTACATGAAGTTACGCTTTGAAAGACAGCCTAGTGAATGCTAGGGAGTCTGGCTGCACACTCAAATGTTCTTCCTTCACTAGGTACCATGACCATAGGAGTCCGAAGGCTTCACTTTACCTGTGGTCTGCTATTGAACAACTGGAATGATGGTGACCCAAAAACCACGGCCATATTTAGGGTCTGGTGCAGGTCCAGTGACATTTAAGAACCGAGTACTTGGTCAAGTCCCCACATGTGACAGGCAACCATTTCAGTGATGGGATACATCTTCTCTAACCTCACAGATCTGCAGTGGAGGTGTCTACATCCCATCTATTGATGGAGGCTCCCTTTCTAGTCAATGGAGAAGAATAAGCACTTGCAGAGCACAATTCAGCTGCTGTGTCTTAAATGAGGAAAAATAGCATGAAGAAGTGCCTGTTTTTCATCACAGACTTGCAAAGAAAGCCAGGCAGATGGAGACATGGGCACTGTTGACTCCTGCATTTGGCCAAACAACTCCCAGCCATGGTGTATAAACAGTAAAACGGATGGTGTCTTCAGCCTTGTGTCCTGGAGCTATTCCACTCCCCTTGATCCTCCTAGAAGCCCTATATGATGACTTTAATATTTTCTTTTTTTTTTCATCAGTGTCTTAACTGCTACTTCATTGGACTGAATTTCCATGCTTCTGTCACATTTAGGCAGCTAATATATCCAATTCATTTTCCTCCTCGTGTCTTGTAACTGATGATTCCCAATTCAGAGAAAGACATTCTTGTTATTAGTCTCTCGATGGTTAGGTGATTTAGAAAATCCCATCTCACATCTCTCCTTTTAAAAACTTGACCTTTGTTTCCCTGTCTATTCATATAGTCGTAGACTCTGTTAGGAGCCTGCAACACTATAAATTAGAGTTTACTGTGATGACGGAGAACTTTTTGGTTTATATTTATGAAGTAGATTATTCTCAGCTGGGACCTAGATGTTGACCTCATTGATTTTTTTCCCCACATAGACCACTAATGCAGCACTGGAATGTATCATATTTGACTGGACAAAATCAAAGCTGCTGAACTTGCCTATATCCACTTTTGTGTGTAGTTGCTATTAGGCTGAGACTATCCAATGCACATGACAAAGTTTCTTTCGATGTTGGTGGAACAAAAGGAGGAAAATACCAGAATGTTTGGACAATAATATGATCAGAGGAAGGAATTTTATAATGAAAATACTGATCCAAGCAGAAATCATTGATTTTTAAGGAAGGAAGAACTATATCTATATAATCTTCATATGGTTGAAAGAAAGCACAACCAATTAGCCGTTTTGCTCTTCTCTGAATGCTGACTACCATTTCCTCCTTTAGGGCTATTGCTGATGAAATTGCATATTTAAAATCTAACCTATTAGTGTTTGCAAAAACTACATTCCATTATGAAATAAATTAATCGTTCATCTATGATGGTCATGAAAATCAGTGAGATTTTTCTTCTCCTCCTTTCTTCCTTTCTTAATCCTTGGATTTTACCTATAGCTTGCATGCAAGTAATGCACATTAGTCAATTAATAGGCTGTTAAATGACAACAGTTCCAGGCAATTTAATTACTGTTGGTAAAATAAGAAATGAATTATTGCATGTCAGTAACTAATTTCAGCTCCTTTTCTTGGAACAAATCAACTTTGAATGCTATAGCTTATTTGGAAAAAAAATTATTGCTTCCTTGCAAATGTAAATTGCTGAGTCATTTCTTGGAAAAAATGTAAATGCCTCTTCAAAACCTTCTTCCCTTTTCTCGTAGTGCCAGGCAAAGTTTATTTGAAAAGKGTGTTACTGTTTCTGCAACTAACTATATTAAAAAATAGAGTATGAACATAAATAAATGAATTGGGTTTGCATGGCAAGGTTTTGGTAGCTGRGGGGGGGTGCTACAGGGGTGGCTTCTGTGAGAAGCTGCTAGAAGCTTCCCCCATGTCCAATAGAGCCAATGCCAGCCGGCTCCAAGAYGGACCYRCTRCTGGCCAAGGCCGAGCCCATCAGGGACGGTGGTAGCGCCTCTGGGATAACGTAGTTAAGAAGGGGAAAAAAAAAGCCTGCGCAACAGCAATTGCAGCGGGAGAGAGGAGTGAGAACATGTGAGAGAAACAGCCCTGCAGACACCAAGGTCAGTGAAGAAGGAGGGGGAGGAGGTCCTCCAGGCGCCGGAGCAGAGATTCCCCTGCAGCCCCTGGTGAAGACCACGGTGAGGCAGGCTGTCCCCCTGCAGCCCATCGAGGTTAACGGTGGAGCAGATATCCACCTGCAGCCCAKGGAGGACCCCACGCCAGAGCAGGTGGATGCCCGAAGGAGGCTGTGACCCCGTGGGAAGCCCGCGCCGGAGCAGGCTCCTGGCAGGACCTGTGGCCCCGTGGAGAGAGGAGCCCACGCTGGAGCAGGTTTGCTGGCAGGACTTGTGACCCCGCGGGGGACCCACGCTGGAGCAGTCTGTTCCTGAAGGACTGCACCCTGTGGAAGGGACCCACGCTGGAGCAGTTTGTGAAGAACTGCAGCCCGTGGGAAGGACTCACGTTGGAGAAGTTYGTGGAGGACTGTCTCCYSTGGGAGGGACCCCACGCTGGAGCAGGGGAAGAGTGTGAGGAGTCCTCCCCCTGCGGAGGAAGGAGCAGCAGAGTCAATGTGTGATGAACTGACCGCAACCCCCATTCCCCGTCCCCCTGTGCCGCTCGGGGGGAGGAGGTAGAGAAATTGGGAGTGAAGTTGAGCCTGGGAAGAAGGGAGGGGTGGGGGGAAGGTGATTTTTTAAGATTTATTTTTATTTTCTCATTACCCTACTCTGATTTGATTGGTAATAAATTAAACAAATTTCCCCAAGTCGAGTCTGTTTTGTCTGTGATGGTAATTGSTGAGTGATCTCTCCCTGTCCTTATCTCAACCCACGAGCCTTTCTTTATATTTTCTCTCCCCTCTCCAGCTGAGGAGGGGAGTGATAGAGTGGCTTTGGTGGGCACCTGGCGTCCAGCCACRGTCAGCCCACCACAATAAAGAAAAAGAACGTGCAACCCAGAATGCTCATCCCTCTACTTCAGCCATCCCGTATGTTTATATAATAAATATATTAAAACRTATGAACTTTAACCATCAATTAAAATATGTAATTCTGTAGTAAARTAGACTTATTTGCTGTAGCTGATAATATTACAAGGTGGTTTGCGCAAGAGATAGCAATGGCATTTTCTTAATTGTGCATTAGTTTTCTTTTTTGAAGTATCAAGAAATCATTTAGTATGGATAATAATGGCTAGCAGAACAATTTATAATCCTAGATTTTATCAACTCCATATAATATAAGGACATGACCAGAGCATGTTATTATGTGCTGGTCTCAGAAGACATCAGCATCACTTACAACCTGTTCTGGCAGTCCCTATTTATGAAAATCTCATCTTAATTTCAGTATTTAATACCAGAAGGAAGTCACTCGGCAGCACCACAGTGGCTCCACCTCCCTGGTGCATGTTCCATCACTTTTCTGGAGTGAGTTGGCTCCACCACACCTGTATGACTAGAGGACACCTTTCTCAGAAAGTTTATTTCACTGCTTTGTGACACTTATTTACAGGGAAGTAAATAATTGTTAATGCAAAGAGCTCTGAGAAGATTTCCTTTTTCTATCCTYGCGTATGTGTGGACTGTTGAAAAAATTACTAACAGGCTCTTGAATGAGTGCCTAGAAGGAAGGGAAGAAAAATCACTGGAAATGTTTTTTTTTGTCCACAGCCCATTTTATACCTTCTCACTGCTGGGACTTTGTGTTTGACTAAGGGCTCCTCACCAAAAATAAGGATAGCACAGATGGATYTCATACAAGCATTAGTCAATGAAAAGATGGACACAAATAAAAATAAAAAATATAAATGTGGCACCACCAGGCACCTTTGCTTTTGCAAAATCTTCCAAAAAATACACTTCATTAAACAGAAGATGCACTGGTTTCTTGAAAGTTTGAGAAGAGTTACATGATAATCAAACTGCAGCAGTTTTTAAAGAATCCAGCCAGGTAAGCGAGTAAAAAGAAACCAACTCAATATCAAAGTTTAAAAATTGAGCCAGTCCAAAGATCTCAAACAAAACAGTTTTCATTTGAAAATCACCTGTGCAAGAGAGCTGCTTAAACTTAATTATAAATTCAAAGCTGTGAAAAAAATAAAGCAAACAAAAAAAGTCCCTACTCCCATATAGTCCAGGAAAAGTTAAACTTTCACATTAACAATTTTTTTTTTTTTATGATTTTTTGATATCGTAGACCTCAATTGTGTCCAGAATGCTTACTGCATTCATCTCTATGGGCTAAAACCCAGTGTATATTAGGGCATCCAAACCACCATTTTTGTCTGACCTCAATAGCTCTAARATATTAGAAAAGGGGTTATCTGAGAACCCCCACTTTCATCCTCCCCATCAAGCACTAGTTCCTCACTGTATAATAATATATATGAATCCTTTAATTATGAAATTGAATTTGACTCCCAAATGGAGCAACCCAGATCTGAGAACTAACACAGATCATGATATGAATGACCAATTGAGTAAGAGCATCAGACAGATTTCCCAAGTGGTCAAGGATGAGGTCCTTGCCTCTTCTCTGTGTCCTCTACTGGAAAGACAGTTCTTACAACTGAAACCTTTGTGAATATGCCATCTTGTGCCACTAGCCTCTGGACTGACAGAAGTCCCAGAGTGACTGGAAACTTCAGAAATACCAGCTACACCAGGATGGAAGAGAATCTCTACACCTTGCTAAGATGAAAACACTGGAGGCTATTCTGAGAAGATCAGATCTTTAATCCCCCTTTTCACTGCCCATCTCCCAGACTCTAGGCTCTTCTTTTCCCTCTTACATGCCTCTCTTCATATTTTATTACTGTAGCAACCACCTATTGTAGACTATCTATGAAGTACTGCCTTGTCCTGCAACTCTGATGGACTATGAAATGGAAGAACTGCTGCGTTGAATGGCAAATCATGTCATACTCAAACTCAGGAAACGTTGKTTTTGCTTTTGTACTTATTTTACTGTACTCTTTGGTACCGTACTATCCTTTACTATTTTATTGCCACTCTTTCAAATGAAAATGAATACAAATTAAGTGCACAGAAAGAATTAAATGCATGGTTACCASTAATTGCTGCTCATATACGACAGATATCAATAGTAGCTTTACTGCAGTTAAAGTCTAAGCAAGCTCTCTGAAAATACATACTAAAATTGTGAGGTGAGAGAATCGCCATATTCACCTTGCTGATCTAAAGACTCCCGAAAACAGTGATTTCCTAGAATAACCTCAACAATCGTCTGCAGTATGATAGTGCCAACAGCTTAATAGTTAGGAATATTTCTGTGTGCAGAATGACTTCACTAGTAAAACAGTCCACATTTCCTCTCTGTAGTTTCTTGATAGTTCATTCCTTGATGTAACAATCCACTGGTTGTGCTCTAGACGTAGATATAAGACAGACAAGAAATACTTCCTCTGGACAAGAGTTGCTGTATCTCTGTTCTTGACCTTGTGGACATAAATAGTTCTGGTTTAGATGCACAGTGCAGCAAAATAAATTTGATATGTTAGGATTCGTCAGTCTTAACGAGAGGTGCATAATTAACAAGTCAGCTCCAGAAACATCAACTCTGTTGTGCAAGCGCAGTGACTGTGTGATGCATGCAGTTAGCCCAGTGCTTTCTAAGACATTGCACAAGGTTGTTCTGCAGAGAGTTCATGCACATTAGCTATAACTAGCCTGCTACGGTCATGTCCAAGATACTCACATAAACAGTAGCACAGACAGAATCGTCCTGCCTGTTAGAGCAGACTACTTGAAAATCCATCAAACCTACGAAGTCCTGAAATTCTACTGAGACCATCAGCTTCAAAGAGACCAATTCAGCTTCTCCAGCCTAGGCTCAGATTAATCCCAGGTCCAGGCAACAGGAATCGGCTTAAAGCCCATGCAGTTCATCAACTATACAAATGCATTTACAGGTAACAGGACCCTCCACCATCACAATACAGAAGTGTTAGAGTGTCATCATGGTCACTACCTAGCCAAAGGTACTGGTTTTGCTCTTTGCCAGTTACGCAGATCACTGTTGACTATTGAAAGAAAAAGCAAAAAGAACATTTTAATGTTTATGGCAAACAATAATGKAATTTGCAAACTTGCTCCAATACAGCGAACTCTCGAAAGTTCACATATTCCTTTGGAAGCAGAAGAAAAGAAATCCATCTCTCCTCCACCCTGTCTACATTTATGTCATGTCTAATGCAATTACTCTGGACATAAACATTCCTCATTAATCCCCAACAACTCCAAGAGCTGGAGCCCCATTTAGGAGCATATGCTTTGCCAGAGATGATAACCTTACTGTATTTACCTCCTCTCACAGCTGCACAGACACCAGGAAGGAAATTATGATACCTTCCTGGTATGCTCTGAACACTTTCCCCCTTTAGCACTTCCATAAAGAAGCAAGAGCTTCTTTAAGGAGGTTTTGCTAATGAGCTGGATGATACCCTTCAGTCCAGGAAGAAGAGTTCAGCCACCCTGGAGTATAGTTACAACCCTGTTTCTTAGGAATACACTTCCAGTTGCATAGCACGTTGTCCTGGCTTGGCAAGTCTCCGTATATTTACACAGCAAATGTTAACAGAAGCAATAATAAAGAAGGAGAGCAGAGGTAATAACAGAAGAACTACGGTCAGACATACAGTTTGTGCCACAATGCATCGTCTATTTATTAAAAACTACTTAATWATAAATAAGAACATCCAAAGGCATCCATAAGGCTGAGCAGCAATCTAAAGAACAGAAGCAAGAAATGTTGCATGAACTATCCCAAAAGGATATTTCAGAGAGCCTCTTCTCATAGGCACTGTCTACTACCTTTCCTCTTCTCTCACAAAATGCCTCATAATAGAAAGGACAGGGACAAATACCTCCTCGGAGCACAGACTACCCATTACGTGCTGTTTCAGGTAATAGGATGCAGGATTTCACAGGGGCATTAGCAAGCACAATTACCATCCTTGAAGGGACTTTGCACCCAAAAGGCAGGCCATGGAATTTTAGGAAGTACCTAAAAGTACCTAGATTATCACTGTGTCCTGGTTTTGGCTGGGAKAGAGTTAATTTTCTTCCTAGTAGCTGGTATAGTGCTGTGTTTTGGATTTAGTATGAGAATAATGTTGATAACACGCTGATGTTTTAGTTGTTGCTAAGTAGTGTTTACACTAGTCAAGGACTTTTCAGCTTYKCATGCCMTGCCAGTGAGAAGCTGGGAGGGGGCACAGCCAGGACAGMTGACCCAAACTGGCCAAAGGGATATTCCATACCATATGACATCATGCTCAGTATATAAACTGGGGGAGTTGGCCGGGGAGTGGTGATCGCTGCTTGGGAACTGGCTGGGMATCAGTCAGCAGGTGGTGAGCTATTGCATTTTGTATCACTTATTTTGTATATTCTTTTATCATTATTATTATTGTTATTTTCTCTTCCTTTTCTGTCCTGTTAAACTGTCTTTATCTCAACCCACAAATTTTACTTTTTTTTTTCCGATTCTTTCTCCCATCCCACTAGTTGGGGGAGTGAGCAAGCGGCTGTGTGGTGTTTAGCTGCCTGCTGGGTTAAACCACAACACACTGTTCTTTGAAAATCCAGCTAAGCACCCTCAAGCATATCTAGATGCCCCTCTTCTGATGTCTGTCCCTTCATCCTTTCCCCARTTAGCAACAGTCATAAGGAATTATTATATCAGAATGCTTTCAATATCAGACTATTAAAAAAAAAAAGTCTATCAGGCATTTTATAATGCAAATACGTCTTTTCAGGACTTGCAGAGTGAATGAATCCAGGAGTTATTGTCCCTTCATCCTTTGACCTCTCATCTTCCAAAGCCTCTGGCACATCTACCATTTTCCGTATGTATTAGCTATTAAAGTAGCAGACTTCAGAACTGCTTTCCAAGGAAACTCACATTCAGTCCCCCACTTGTAATAGAGATTTACAATTTAGTTATCTATTGTGAATAATTAGTCTCCTAGAAATTGCTTTGGTAACATTTAACGTGACACGGGTTCTCTGCTCTGCTCTCATTCCATATTTCAACATTTTATACTGTAGCTCCCTTTTGACAAACCCTATTAACCAAACCTTCCAGGCCTTACTGAAAATGTCAGGCTATAGAAAACAGATAAGAATTGTCATTCTGCAGCGCCAGCAGAGGCCTGCTGACTTGAATCTGGCAGTGCTTTACTAAAGCTATAACTCACAGGGCAAGAGAAGCAACAGCATCAATTGCTAGGGCAATGGAAAAGTGAATGTGGCAAGATGTTTTACAGTTTGCTGTGTTCTGTAGTTAGCTGCTATCTTCCTTTTCTCTGAAAACCTACTGAAATTACAATCTTCAAACAAGACAATGATGGATTGAGTAAGATTAAAGAAGTGTCTGGGCTGCAATGCAATGACCAGTGCAGGACCCAGCATTTTAAAACACATTTGGTTGCAGAATCACTTGATAAACCAGCAATTTTAAGAAGCGTGTCTAACTTCCAGTGGCTTTATATTTGGAAGTGCTTTTAATTTTATCAATAACCAAGTTGAAGTAGGGAATGTGGGTGCATTTAGTGTATATCATCACATTTCAATATTTTAAGGACTCGACACCTAAGGGTTACAAGATTTTTTTGTGTAATTTGAAAATTTAATTTTTTGTGTAATTTGAAAAATTTTGGTCCTCTTAGGAAAGAAAAAATGCATTTTCTACCTGCAGATGAAGAATCAGAATTTAGTGTTTATGCCATTTGCAGCAGCTGCTTCATATCGTTCTGATCACAAGACCAGGTCTTGGAAACAGAGCTCCTGGGACACATTATTGCCTATGAGGATGTCCCACACTGGGATGCTTAACAGCAGCGGCCTCTTGTTTTGACTTCCCAAGTTTAGGCATTTCAAAAAAGGCAGACAGCTAGTGCATTAACTCATCACAGCAGTATTCAAAACATCTTGCAGGGAGAGCCTGTTGTGTCTAAGCACACGCCACGGCAGGCAGGCAGATAGACCCCTCACGGTGTATTCAAAACCATAGATGTTGGTTTAAGTCTCTTACTCTCACTCCCATTCATTTCACTTCTCTAATATGCTTTAGTAAATCCTAGGTATCCAGCTGCAACCGCAGGCACCCAAAATAGGGTTTAGGAACAAATGCCAAATGATGCAGACCACCACCATCACCTGCTTTGCCTGTGCTGGARAGCCAAGCTGGATCCCACCTCTGACAGAGAGGTCAGAAGACAGAAGCTATTTCTGGGGGGAATCTGCAGCCACTAACAACTTTGCCTTCCTCTCAGCACCATGAACAGCAAGTCTGGAGCAGCAGGTCTTTCGCTTCAACTTTGTACCCCAGCTCTGACTCCTGTGGAAGGTGCTGCCCATCCTTGGTGTAGCAGGCAACTGTTATTACCACTGTTGAAACGGCTCCTTGCACTTCAGCTCCTATCACCTCCTCATTTCTACCTGAAGAAGTCCTCTAAACAAGCTGCCGTTGAACAGGACTCACAATTTTAGGCCATATAATTTTCAGGACTTTAAGAGCCTGGACTTAGGTCGTAGTCACCTTTACTTGCCCTGAGGAGCAATCACAGTGTGTCTTGGGAAGCAGACCTAAAATAAGTAACAGGGCTTCTCCTCCTACAAAGAGCTCCTTGCTAATAGCTGGGTACATTAAGTCCATCTAATGAAGTCAGGAGCCTCACATTTAAGTGTTACTATGAATGAGTCATCTCTTTTTAAAGGTGGTTCAAAAGCAAGAAAACATAGGAATTGCCATAAAAGTCGTTGCTCGCACCACTACAGTCATATCACCTTGTGACCTGATGAGCTAGGCCAGGTGATCAAAACCGAAAGTCCTTATCTTTCCTAAAAGGTAATGTCAGCAGCTGCACTCACCAATAAGGCCTGCCACCTATTGCTTGTGTGATGGTAAATGATTATAGGCAGACAAATCTGCTGCTTCATTTTAATCAGTTACTTAATCAGCTTGCTTGGAATGAACTGGTTTGGCTCAACAGACTGAGTGACAAAACATGTCAAAGCGGAGGGTGTAATAAAAATGTACTGATAAATCATGGAAAACTGATAGCATCATTCTTTTTATTTACCCTTTTGTTTCTATCAGAGCAAGTTAACCTCAGCTTCTTTCATTCATCTTTTGTTGTTATTGCTGGGAAATTTAGTATTTAGCTCAAGATGTTTCGCATGATGAATTATTAAAAATCTTTAACTGTTGGACAACCTTCGAGAGGTATAAGATTTTAAAAAAAAAAAATTATCCTTCGTTTTGCTGTGAGGGGAGACAGCTAATGAAAAATGGTCCAGAATTATTGTGAAACAATTGTCTGTAGTGTAATCAAGTCTGCTTCTGCCCTCCAACTACTCCAAGATATAATGATACATGTATCATTAAGCAGCTGCTATGGATGCCTGAGGAAACTGGTAGAAATTTGTACCTATTGTTTTTCTTTCTCCACTTCAATCTGCTCTGTTACGCTCCTTCCACCCACTTCCCACTGCACTTTTTAAATGCTTGTAGACAGAGTTTTATATATGCTTTCGGATGGATTCTGCCACTGGYCTCACTGGTAGCTTCACCTGAAGGCATGTCTGCTGTCCCTGGGAAAAAAGGATTTTGACGTTCCTGGACTAAGTGGCTGCTTAATTATGGAATCTTTCAAGTAAGCTCTTTTAGGGTTATGATTTTTAACACAGCAAATAGAGGGCAAGGGAGAGTGTGTGACTAATGTTTAATTAGAAGAGCTTTGAAATTAAACAATTGTTTGTTTAATGGTTGCTAAGTGCTGTGTAATACTAAAGGCTATAATTAGGTGTGTGGGATTCTCCTCTCCTGTCCTCAGCCCCACGCACATGGTCTCCGGTTAGCAAGTTATCCTATACAAGGCACAAGGCATGCTCTTTGCAATAGGCTTTTAGTAGGATCCAAAAACACTCTTAGGGGTGACATTTTCCCCACTGGTCTATTCAGTACAGAGCACATTTTGAGGACTTTAAATAATAATAATATTTAACAGCAAGCCAAAATTTTGCCAGTTAAAATGTCATCTTGGTCTATGTCCATTTTCATTCCTCTTAAAGCAAGAGGTCGTAACATAGGAAGAAGCAAAATACTAGGAGTACTTACTGAAAGAGGAAAGATGGAAAAGAAGTATTTTCCTGAGCTCTTTAACAAAATAATTCAAATACGGTTTATAATTTTGTTTTATTTTTATGAAATAAATGATCTCAGTCTCCAGGGTGCCTGCCAACAGAAATTTATGCCTATGTTGTATATGTTGTAGAATGATATCCTCCAGTTTAGTCATCAACAAAAACACTAATGTGATCATGCCAGCACATAAGTATTCAAGAAGGTGGACACTGATGAGTGGGTGTCATGGAAATCACTACTGAGGGACATCTTTAATTTGTAGAAGAGGTTTATTTGTGCACGGCAGAAATCCACAACAGCCTGATTTTCCTAAGAGAAAAACAAAAAAGCTAAGCAGCTCTCAACTAAATTTCTGTGTGCTGGCAAAGAGGGGGTAACAGAGTAAAGTTGCATGAAATTTTCCTGCTGAAACCTGAAATAATGCTAGATCAAATCCAAACCAGCCTACAAGAGTCAGAGAAACTCTGCAATAATTTCAGTCAAGGAGATTTCTCCTAGATTTTGACTCTGTTTAAGGGCAGATAGGACAGCATGCCTCCTATCCCATACCCAGTGGCCAGACACCTGACCAAGACGTTCAGTGACTGCAGGGTTTTCCAAGCAATCAGCTTTACTCTAAATCTGCTACTGTTAATTCAGTGACAGAAAGCTTTCAAAAAATTCCAGCTCAGAGGATCTGTTTTTGTTTGTGTAAAACAAAGAAAGATCTAGATCTTTGCACATCTAAAAAGACTAAAAAGACTGAATCTAAAAGATTCAGTAAATAAGAGTCAGCACAAGCGTCTAGAAAATATGGGCAGGTCTGTGGCAGCAAAAAATCTTGCACTAGCCATGCCACAACAGAAGTCAGATCTATTCTTATAGAAATGCTTGATTTCAGCTTTGAAAATACCTTTTTGCCAACTGGATGTTGGCAAAACATATTTTCCAAAACATAATTAATTAAAAAAACCAGTAGCAATCTGTAAAACATCAATAATGTGCAAGTCTTATGGTGCTTTTGTATTATTTTCATGAATTAGTAAAAGAAAAGGAAAAAAATGCCTATTTTTAAAATTATTATTGATTTTGCTTGTCCATATCACTTCAACTTTGACCCATGAGATTTGTCTCTTCTGTAAGATCAATACAAAGCACTGGACCTTATAGGATATAATTTTTCACACCCTTTAGATGACGTGCTATAGATTCATATTTTGGTCAGAACTTTCCCTTTGCAGCCAGGCAGTAATGATTTGGAAAGCACTCATAATAATAAAAGGAAAAAAAAAAAACATAATTAAGACTAGCAAGTGAATGATAACTGCACTTCTTATTGGTTGGGAAAGGAGAGAAGATGTTGTGGTTCTCTGTTCTGTGTAAATGAGACAATTTACATCCTGTTGTAAGATTTCTGACAGATAAGAAGCTCCCCTAACCCAGAAAGCACATCTCTTCAGCAAGGTCATCTACAAAGCAGCTGAGGAAATGATGTAGGATTAGACAGTCACTTTCCCTCTAAGTACAAAAGAGGGGAAACAGAGGGACCAATAAGGTCTAACCCATCACAGGGATGATCTTCAAACAGCAAAGCATCACACAACACACCACAGCCTTACAGTCTATCCCTCACTCAGTCCCTGAACTTTGAAGCACTTCTTGATGCCAATTCCCTACAAATTCTCAGAAGAGAGATGTTTACTGTCCCACCTTTACAATAAGCACAGCGAGAGTCACCTATTCATAGTTACAAGCCAGCCTCCGAGCCAAACGTAGGAGAAACCAAAAGATCGCAGGTCCTTTCCTATTGCCCAGGCTGACCTTCTAGCGTGGAGAAGCCTCTAAGCAGCACAACTCTTCTATTTGTGAATTCTGTGCTTATTTTGAGAATCCCTTGGTAAACAACACTGAAGCGATGACAGGAAGCTTTTAAACCTCTTGCCCTTCAAACAGAAACCAGTCAAATTGCTCTCCTCCCAGACAAATTATTTTCTTCTTTTAAGAATGGTTGCACAAGAATTTCAGTCTCACTTATATGAGGAATCATGGGGTTTTTTTTTACTTTCCAAATAATCAATAAAAGTTGTGGGAAGCATAACTTGGGACTGCATATTAATCTTGCACTCAGCCTTCCTTGCTAGTTTTCAACAGGACCTATTCATCTTGCTGAGTTTATAGGAGTGATTTGTTTCATCTGTACACTCCATGCACCACTAAATATAAAACCAACTTCTGTTTAACAAAGTGGATAGCARCATGAGGCCCCTTCTGATAGCCTGGACCCTGGTAAGAGCGTTGCAAATGGTGAGAAGCTGTCAGCCTGGGAAAGCAACTGGTTTATGTGGCACAAGCCACACTGGTGAGCAGATCAGTTTTGAAAAGAAACACTATTGGTTTCTTCTCTGAGCAACTCCACAGATATCCTGTGGACCTTCTATGATTTAAGATATTTGTATGAAAGCATGGTGACACAAGAGCCTAAGAGCAGCTGGACTGGGTCAGACCACAGGTCTGTTTAGCCCAGCATCCTGTACCTGACAACGGCCAAAAGTAGATGCTGAGAAGCGTGTAATAGGAAAAGCTGTATATAGAGGTACTTTCCCCAAATGCTCTCCCAGCTTGTATCAATCTGCAGTTCAACAGGTTTCTGTGTCTGCCATAATCATCGTGCTTTTCATCTATAAACCTGCCTAGTTCTTGAACCCATGCTAACGTTAGCATTTGCAGCACCCTGCAACAGGCAGTTTTAGTGCATTGCTGTGTCTTTTGTGAAGAAACACTGATTTTTGTTTTTTCTGAACCGGCCACTCTGGCTTCATCTGATACCTCCTAACTCTTCCACGAGTTAGGCAGATCTGTATTCACTCACATCTCTCCCCGCTCCCCTCTCCATCCTGGGCTGAAGCGTCCTGGCTTACCTCAGATTTCCTCAGGCAGAAGCTGCTCCATACMCTTGTCACCATCCCCTAACTCTTTTTAGATGCCAGGAGAGAAACGGCACGTGACACCCAACACACCAGTTCTGCAGAAGCCCAGGGGAATAAGGAGCCCGTGCCCCATTGAGCTGAAGGAGGTGGAGAGTTTCGGTGCCTCCATCTGGGTCTCTGAGGAGACGACCTGCAAGGGCAGTCCCATGGCTTTTCCTTGGTGCAATTTGGCTGTGATACAGGGCATCAGCAAGGAGAAGAAAAGACAGACCCACAGTTACAGCCCCCAAATGCTACCCACCCCTTGCTCGAAAGGTTTAAGAGCATTGCAATACCTGCCTGTACTGTAACTCTTGCTGGTCAGCAGCACTGTGAAAGATTCAGACAATACTGCGCACATCTAGTTTCACCTGAGCCACCCTCCTTCTCACTAGATATTTGAGTAGTGACTACCACAGAGCAACTTGGAACTTAGCGGGGGCCTTAGTGTGCTGCTGTACCACAGGGATAACACCATGGCTTTCATCAGTAGAACCAGCCACGAGAGAAACTGTGAAGGCCTCAGAGGTTTCCACTTGGAAACTTCATTTCTGAGGACGCAGCAGTTTCGTTGCTCAGTCAGGCACACAATTCAAACAGAACTGCAGAAAATATCAGTGGCAAAGGTATTGCAGGTGTCACTGGGCTGGAGTGAGGTTCGGGAGAGGTGAGACTTAAAAGGTCCAGCTTGCTTTTTCCACTTGCCCCGGAACTGCTGCAAGGAGGAGAAGATCATGACGTGGTATCAGCTCTCCACAGGTGAAAGAAAAGATGCACTTTGTGCAGTGCAATTTTTTTGGAGAATACAGAATACAAGTCAAGCAGCTTTTAGTGATCTGTGAGGCCTGTGGTTTGTATTAATGCTATGGAACATGCAATTAGACAGAATTAATGAAGAATAGCATTGATCATATTAGGGTGTTTTCTCAGCACAGCTTGACAAGCAGAATTTCCATCTCTCTGTTATCAAATGCATACCAGTATAACATCACTTAAAGAGGTAACAGGAGAAGTAGGGAAGACATCTGGGTCATTTTTTCATAGAAATTTACCTATGTAGTCTTGCTAAGGTCTGATGTTTTGAAACAAAAGTTAAATCAGTCTTAACACTGGGGGTAGAATTACAGACTAGAGAAAGGGAACAGGAATATATTTAGATTCAATGAGCCACAGAAAACATGCACATGGAAAAAGAAAACCTGAGAAACTAAAATCCTCTTTTTAATAAAGTTCTAAGATAAATTATCTAAATTTTGGGGGAATCAGAGAACAGAAAATTTAATTCCTTACTTTTTCCTTCAGACTTCAAAGGAAAGACCTGATTTCTTAGGCACATTAAAGGAGCATTTTATCAAAGAATAGCTGTATGTATCCCACAGAACAGAGAAATTTAAATGTCTTTTCTCCCGTAAGTTTTAGCAATACATAATACTCTCCACAAGCTCTTCTAAACACTAAATAGAGCTACTGTTGACCATCCAAAATTTTCTACTGTTTTCTAATGGATACATTTCAGCAAAGAGGAAAGAATTTGTCTCCATGGTTTACATAATTAGCACTCACATTCTCAGGGTGCTTCCAGGCCTCCTTGGGAAGTTAAAAAAAMCAGTAATATTCACTTCATATATCATCAAGAATCACTGATGCATAGTAATATGTAACAATACAGAAATCTGACTGCAGACCACAGTAATATTGACTATCAGCACTATACTGGTATAACAATTACAAAAGTAATTAGTATGTCATCTTCTTTTCTGGCAGCCAACTAATCAAATAACATAAGCAGAACATAACAAAAACAGGGAGGAATGCAAATAGTTTTAAATAGCTTTTTCTAGCTACTGGTGATACACGCCCACTGGTATTTTTCTTCAGGATCACTGATGAAAACCACAGAAGCGTAAGAAAATTCAGGAGCCTAAATAAGAGGCTTTCTTTTCAGACCTGCCATATAGTCTGGGTCAGCTCCCAATAGCGAGGTCTGTTCTAGGTAGTACGTGTTTGCACCTAAAAATCATGACAGTAGAGGCAAGGGCTTCTCAGAAAGGTGCCACTCATGTCAGGATAAGGAACTACACCTCCTGAGGTAAAAAGCAGTCATTTGCTGTAGAGAAGATTTTGCGGGGTGCTGAGCATTTTGTGCAAATTCTCCCAATGCTTGCTGGTGTCATGAGACACTGCGGTCAAAACACAGCCCCAGAGAAGCCGGTGGCAAAGCTCTCGTTTACTTCAACAAACCATCACCCTCTATATTTATAGACAAAACCCCAAGTTGCTTCTATCGTTTCTATAGACTGAGTGCCTGGGAACGGATTGGCTTTGTTTTGGGGAGTGGCTGAAGGCTCTGCGCCCCAGCAGCAGTGGGTGAGCCGTTCCCATCCGATGCCACAGCTCTGGTTCTCACACGCCAGCCCGGGCAGATGCCCCCTAGACCGAAGGAGAGGAGTCTAACAGATTAAATAAGCAGTGATTTAATGTGGGCTACTCCTGCGCTGTGAGGGGACTCTCACAGCTCCTTCCTGGAGATGGCTGCTGAGCTACCACGGACGCCAAAGTAGCTGACTGTGCTTCGCTGCAACTACCACAGGACTTTTTGGGGGGACTTCCAGATGTGCAGTCCCCATGCAGTCTCAGTAACATAATTAGACCTGGGATTTATTTAGCGCTATTCAACATGTTTTCAGCAGGGCTGATTATGTGCCGTTCCCTTAGGAGTCCTGTTATAATTTGGAGCTTCCTCAGAGCTGCAGGGATTTGAAGGGGGGGACTTAAATAGCATTACATTTGTACTGCTGAGGTATTCCCTTTCGGGCCAGAGGTAGCTTAGCCTCCTACCATGCCCACAAGATTTTCTTCCTGTCAGCACATCTACAGTTGATAATTTGAAGCATTTTCCAGGGAGCTGGATGGAGTTATGTCTCCCAACAGTTGTTATTCAAACATGTTACGGATATTTGGGCATTTTGGCAGAGAGTGGTTTGATGTAATTAGGATCAGTTTCTGGTTATGGCCATGCCAGGCCAGAGGCAGAGGGCACTTCTCAGAGTGGGAAGAGGAAAAGCCAAAGGCAACGATTAAAACAGATTATTATACACTTTTGAGCTAACATGTGGAATCAATAGCAAAACATTAGCAGCTGTGCTCAGCTGTAGAAAAGCCTGCAGTCTTACTGTAACCAATAAAAATAAATTATGGACTGAAAGGGAGGATGGAAAAAATGGTGGGGAAACCAGAGCAGCATTCAAAGAAAAAATGTAATATAAACATTGAAAATAATTTCTAACCTGAAACAGTGGGTCTGTTTGGTTTGTCTTCTGTTTGTTTGTTGGTTTTTACATTACCTTCACAAGTTGAAAGCATGCCTTAATTAGTGGGCTTSATGATAACCAGTGCAATAATGGTAACATCCCACAAGCTCTGAAGGTGAAAACAGAGAAAGTGATAATCAAGTTGGCAAATGTTAGATGTTGCACTGTGTTTTCCTAATAAAGTGAAATGAGACCTTATCCTGACTTTTAGCTTGGCAGAAATACGAGGAAGGAAAATCTTAGACCTGAGAAGTTTGCTTGGCGTAAAGGCACTGTACTGTGAGTGGGCTGGTAAATAGAAGGCATCCGGCCACCCAGAAAGAAGGTAAGGATCTAACTTGTTGGTTACAAGCAAAAAAAAAGGATATGATATTATTTGTTAAGGTACAGCACATGACTCAAGGTTAAGAACCAAGTGCAAGACTTAGTTCCAAAATTCGGTATTTGTAGTAATACAATACTAAATGCTAATGTATGTGATTTGTGCAGACAATAGAATTTGGTCAGGGTAGTGTATAAACCATTAAGGTTAAGAAATGCTTGGAAAACAAATCTATTAATACACAGTATAAGATAAAAAAGGTGTGATTCTTCTGTGATACTTACTACATTTCTGACTCCTATTTAGACATGTTACACTACCAAAGTAAAAAAGGATTAACAGATTTAAGGTCTGAAAAAAAAATGTTGTGATTTTAGTAAAAATGAGAAAGCTAATTCTGCATCTTAATTTCTACTTCAATAAACTTGTGACTTTCAGTGATAATTTCAGCGTGACTGGTCAGAAATCAAGCTAACAAAAGTAACAAGTGTTAATTGACCCATATTTAATTTTAATCTAATCTGATGGTCAAGAGTGACTAATTAACTTTACAGAACAAATGAAGACTTTGTTAAATATCTAATTTCTTCATCCCTTCAGTTTTGATGTTAGAGCCCGTGAGAAATCATCTCAGACATTGCCAAGGCATCTCTAAACAAAATAGAGAAGACCAGAATGCATATTCATAGACTTTATAAGTAAAGAAAGGAAAATGGGGAAAAGCAAGAATAAAGGATTTAACCGAACAAAAAAAATTAGGTGATGATTACCTTTAACACTGGTCTGGATTCAACATACAGTCAGAAATTTTTATAGGAATAGTGTCCATACAGATAAGATGAGGTAGGAGAATAGTACTAGATCTTTCTTAGAAAAAGAATTAATACAGTGAGAGATGACTTGCTGACCATCACAAAGAATTTGAGGCAAAAACAGAGAATATATTCTTAGCAAAGGAAGGTCTTAGATGTTTTTTCCCATACCACAAGTTTTTTGAGTCTTAAAAATTATTCCATCCTTTTTTTGAACAAAACTTTTCAAGTTTTTCAAGTCTACCAAAAATTCATGCAAGACAAGTGAGAAACTACTTTCACTGCCCCAGGATAGCTACTAACCTGGAAGACAGGAGACCCAGATTCCAGGACCTTTCCTGCTTGATTCAGTAAACAGATACAAACCTCGTCACATCCTAGACTGCATTTAATAGACAGTTTATGCATTATTTTAGAATGAATGTGTCTGTTAGTAGAATTTCTGCTTAAATGAGACACTTTCAAACAAAACAGTGTGTTCATTACCCCAAATTTAGGGGTTTTGTTAACCCACATTTTTCTTTTGAAAGACATTTTTGTTAGAAAATTTCTTATCTGCTGTAGTCACCACAGTCCAACTCCAGGATCAAAACCACATTATCATTCCTTTCTCTAGTTGCCATGATTTGTTCCTTTTCTGATGTTTCATTAGAAACCTATCAGGATAAGTCATGTCTTAGTGAATTAGGATATTCTGTAATAACGTTTTAAATGTATATATATCCTCTTATCCAGCAGAACATCAGTTAGCAAATGCCCCCATTAGAGAATCGGACCACATTGTACACCAGCAAAGTCACCTCCTGGGTACTTAACACAAGCAGCTGGACATAGCAGTGCAGGGGTGTGAGGCTGTTTCTGTTACAAAATGCAATAGGAGTAATTTTACAGCTGCACACATTGGAGACAGTTTCAGTTGTACAGGCCTGGGCTGTCAGCTCCACCAAGCAATCTGGAGGAAGCTGAGTTCATCACAAGCTGGGAGGGATAAAGTAACTTTGCCTACCTTTGAAACTGTGGCTTCAGAGACAGTAAATATTTCAACTGGGAAGATGAGACCACTATGCAATCTCCCCCAGCAGAGGCTGAGAGCTTCATTAATACAGTTTTCTCACTTTCTTTCAAAACCAGTATCTCCACAGATATAGAAAAAAGCTTGTGGTCTGTATTTTACACCCCAGATTCCTCCCATTCCCCCTTATTTGCATATCCTGAGAATATCTTGCTCTCCTCAGCCTCCGTGGAAGCAAGAAGCCTAGCATATGCAAAACAGAAGTTCCCCTCGTTCTCCATTGTCAGCTATGCATATATGCATACTTTTGTGTCTCCACATTGCAGGGAGGATAGAGTAGCTGACTCTTACAGGAAACTGTACAAACAAATTTGTTTAATTCTCACAGGAAGCATGTAAATAAATACCAATATCTCCATTCTAGCATGACTCCTGAGTGATTTGTTCAAAGTCTTACAGTAAATGAATGTCTAGCTCAAGGAGCAAACTCATGGATCCTTCCTGACCTGCCTCAGAACATAATTCACTCCACCTCATTGTCTCAGTTTTGCCTGAAAAATAGGCTTGATAATGGCATGTTTTCAACTGTAGTTTTAAACTGCAGTTTACAGTGCCTGAATGCATGAGCAGTCACTCTGAGATAATATAATTAACTCATCTATGATACTTGAAAATCTGTTCTCCACCTGTTCAATCCAAAACCAATTTTTTATTTTATCGGTTTTCAATTAATCGTCCATGGCGGTACCCCTCCATCTCTGTCCATCATCATGTTGGTTGAACCGAAAAACCCAACTTCCTCTGTCTGCAGAATTAGAATGATGTCCTTCATGTCTTTAACTGAATCCAAAATAATATGAAAATTCAGCATTGCACGGTAATATAGTTGTTAACTTAGTAGGCCCATGGATTCCTTGTATGAATTTGATATCATCTTTAATTGTTCTTAATCCTTCATTTTATCTTCCTTACATTCCCTATTAATTCCTTAACTAATACATTCTTTCACCTTTTGCTAATTAATACCAAATATCTCTCATTTAGTCTCACCCACCACTAAAATCTTGTCAATATTTTATCTGGTGGCTCTGACTGAAAACTCCCCAACAGCAGGAACAGTGCAATTGGTCACACAAGAGCTACTGAAATGCTGGGAAATAGAAACTGGCAATGTAATGAAAATCAGTTTACTTAACATGCCATACTCAGGCAGTTTAGCCACTGCCATGTGAGCAGTTGAATAATCCCTACAACTAGAGCAAAAGCTTCTGGAAAGAAGCCAGATGTACACAGGAAAAGTAAAAGCAACAGCCAGTCAAAAGTAATGTGAGTTAGCACATGTGCTGGAAAACGAGAAAGTAAAGTCCCTCATCTTCTATTTGTTAAGCTATTGCTTGAAAAGTTTGAAAAGATCATCTAAAATAGAACATCTTCCTTCACAAAGTCCTCAATTTCAGGAGGCGATGGAAGTACAAGTTTAATTTCTAAAATCCATAGAAATCCCCAGAAAAGTTAATTACATACTTATGATTGAGAATACACTGATTTTCTTGATAAGGATACCAAGAACACATCTGGATTATAGGATTTTGAACTCCTCCCTTTTTCAGCCTACCAGTCTCTTGGGCTTAGACAATGGAACAGCTTCAAATGACTTTATAAAAACAAATGAGATATCCTGTGTATTCGTATGCCCAACTCAATTCACTTGGGATAATATGCAACTTGAAAAACATCAAAGTCCAGAACAAAGATGTTATCAACATCTTCCTAGTCCTGGTTGTTCTCAAAATAGTGAAAGAAACTTAGTGCTGTTATCTTTGCCACGTTATCTATGCTAGCAACTTCATTAAAGACTAGGCTAGCCTCTCAGAAACTTCTTTTACTCAATCAATGACCTCGTTTCCATGGCAGGCTAACACAAGGTGCCATTGATGATGACTTGATTTCCTTTCGCATCTGAAGTGGAAAAGGAGAAGACAGACTAAATGAAATCCCATCCATCTTAATGAAATACAATTATATTCTCCTTATTAATCATTTAAAAATCAATATGTCTCTTCTTGGCAAACCCCGCCAGAATTTGTCATTCTGCGCCAGGCCTCAATACATCTTGTCCTGTAGTGATTTTTATAAGTTCAGTCACCTGTTTCCCAGGGTAAATAAGAGTGTTTCTTTGTACTGTGATGAGAAAGCAAAGAATGGCACTGTCAGGGAGGCTAAAAAGACAGTCTACACATTTTAATCAGTAAAAACAAGGATTTCCTTCCTGTGTACATTTTTAAATGAGCAGTGTTCATTTAAAAAAAAAAAGGTTTAGATAAAAAACAAAGAGYGCAGGGCAACTGATATGTACAGTGTCATATGGAGTGTTATTTATCTTGTCAGCAATAGTACCATTAATTTCTACCTTAAAAAGTAATCTTACATCTTGCAGGGGATGGTACTAATTGTATAAACTTGCTTGCAAATCTCAAGGTCTGGAAGAAAAGTGTGAGTTGGAATTCTTCCTACACCAATTTCTGCTAACTTACAGACTTGTAGAAAGAACATTTCTCACTGTATCCAAAAATTTCCATACTCTCTTTCTCTACTTTAGATGCAATAAAAATTTAAAATCTTCAGCAATTGCAGCATGCATTATCTTGAAATAAAACAGAAGTATTAATTGAAAAAAAGTTTGTGAGAGGCTGTTCTAGTCCTCTAATGATATTAACAAGAAGGATAGGTATTCTCAGAAAGATATTTATATGGCACAGGACACTGGGATACTTATTAAAACTTATGTGAGGGGATGTGAAATTTCAACATTTTTTTTCCCCTCAAAAAAGCCCCAAAACTCATGGGTAAGGTTTTAAGAAAAACAATCACCGAGAAACCATCCCATTTTGAAAACAGCTTTCCTACAGATGCTGCTTCAGCCAATCAGTCACATATACAAACATCAATATTCCCATGAGCATCTCATTAATGTGTCTCTAGCGGGTGAGAAAGACAAGTCACTGCAGCACCAGGATGAAACCTTGGTTCCACTCACTCCAGCCATGGTGTGGAGCAGCTGTACTCCATGACACCCCTTACAGTCCCGTTCCTCCTGTTACTTACATTGGAGTAGCTTGTGGGAAACCCTGCAGAATGCATCAGCCTCACAATGGTATTTTACTTTGGCAATGAAAGTTGCAACAGTCAGGATTTCATCTGGAGTGTAACTGAGAAAAAAAGAGGCCAAAGTAGCAGACTTTTTCCAAAAAGAAAAGAAAAATAACTGAAATAACTGGCAGGGAAAAGAACTCACAAACAAGTTTGACCAGATTACAAAAGCACCCTCCCAACTCCTGTTCGCCTCTTTGAGGCTTGTGATACTGCAAAGTTTGCTTTGTATAACTATGCAAAACATGCACCACTTGCAAAGTCAGAAGGGAATATACAGTAACGTGCGTTACCATTTACCATTGGTGTTGATTTCTTCTCTTTGTTCTATTAACCTCCTCTGTTTTATGTCCCAAAATGGAGTCAAATACCTTTCATGACAATTCAATATTTACCTGCCCAAAGTAAGTAAGAGATCCCTAAAGACCTACATTCAATATGTATTGAGTTTCTAATAAATCCTGTTTGCACATGGAAATACAGGACTTGCCAGGATGGATGATATTTCAAACCTATTTAGTCCAATATTCTGCCTTAGTAAACAKCATCAAGGTGCTTCAGAGGAAGGTAAAAGAAATCCAGCAGTAAATAGGTGTATAGAATTATCATTCAGGTTGGAAGGGACTTCCGGAGGGCATCTGGCCCAAACCCCACTCAAAGCAACACCCTTTTTCAGGTCAGATTTGCTGTTTGTACAGAGGACATGCAGGTAGGGCCCGAGCTGTGATGGGGGAACAAGTCCTCACACACCCTGCTATTCCTGTGTCCAGTTCAGCATGCCACCAGGCACAACAAGAGGAGTGCTGTGTGTAGGCCTGCAAGCGTTCATACTCCTCGTACACACAAGGAGGTGTGAACTATGCAGGTGAGCGTTCATACAGCATTTGCAACCACTTCTGAGACTGCTCTTAAGAGTTCTCAAGAGCGCTTTTCTATGTTCCTTACAGTAGATAAAATAAAATGTCCAGTCAAAGCRTTACCACCCAGACAGCAGTTTTAGTGGGCGTTAGCAAGGTACTAACGCAGACACAATCCTCCGGTACACGCTGCCACGAGTGGTCATCAGAAAAACAGCCACATCCTCTGCTACCTGATTTGTATCCATTGTAAATACGTACTAGCTAGCAATGACTTCTCCCTTAGGAACAGCATTTTAACAGTTTGTAACAAATACAATAGAATAAAATAATGGGGAATTAAAGAATTTTTTCGTCCTACGGCCTGCTTGAAAGCTTTTGTTTGCCTCTCCTACTTCACATTATACAATTTGAACATCCTAGTATCAAGAGACAACCTTTACTTTAGAGAAAACTGGCATAAACCTTTCCAACAAATGTACTTAATATAGAGAGATTTGTTTGCCAAGTCATGTGGCCTCTGCTATTCCCATAGGCATAATCTGAAAAGTCTGATACAGTCCATTTGGGTTTAAAATAGAAAACAAATAGATAGCTGCACTAGTCCTTAATTCTTGCTCTCAAAAAGGCTTTTCACCTATGGTACGTATGAGCTTGTTGTGGGAATTTCTTGTTAATTAAACTAACAGGCACATCAGCAAAATCAAAAACTGACGATAGAAAGCCTCTTTCCGGTTAAGTCTACTATTTCACAGTGGTGCCTGCAAAACCAAAACTGGCGTCTTTTGCCACTGGGAGCTTTTTCTCAAGTCCATAGGCTTTAACTCAGGGTTGAAATTGTACATCTTATTATATAGGACCTGTATTTCATGCAGGGCCTTCAGCAGTTGGAATAACTCTAGTGATCAGTAATTAGGAAAACATTAATGAATCAGCTGATAACACAGTCAGGAGGCAGTGGTTGTCACAGAAGAAATGGTCACACAGAAGAAGACTGACTGATACTGATGACCAGCATAAATGTGATACCAGCTCAAATGGCAGTGGTGTGCACCTTCACAGCATTCGTCCCACCTTACTGATGGACATCTAAAAGATTAGTACCTCAGCCAACAGAGAAAGCAATGCAATGGGCATCTCCAGAGGACAAGTCATCCCATCCTAAAATAGGGGCCTGGACACCAGGCCTGGCCTGCTACTCAGATGCTGAACTTACATCAGAAGAAAGGTGTTTGCTATCCTGATGACGAGTCTTCCCATAAACTATGGGATCACCAGGTGGAGGAGATGAAGGAGGAGAAAGAAACAGTTGCACTAACCAATTTTGGGATGACTACTCGTCACCACTGAGCCCTTGAAAGCAGTATAATCCCAGGTGCATCAGGTTCAGTATTTCCAGAAGTAGTAAAAAAATCAACAGCCCTTGTTTAAGCATTTGTGCAGGGGGACTCATATGGACCACAAAGTCCCATTTTGGTCAAACATGTTTAAGATCGATTAGTTTAAAGAGCAGGTACTGAACAGAAACAACTGAAGGAAAGGAGCACCTATTTTATTAGAGGAGACCAAGAGAGCACTGCATGTTTAACAGAGCAGAACAAAGGCTAAAAGGTGCCATGATTGCTGTCTATAAATGTATCAGGGGGTAAGCAGCAGGGAGGAAAAAAGCCATTCACATTGAAGGACAGCACTGACACAAAACAAATAGGTATAAACCAGCCACAATTACACTGGAAATTACAAGAGGATTTCTAACCATCAGAGCAGTGAAATATTTCCTAATAGGAATAGGGGGGGACAAAACCACAATGATTTTAACTCTGGAGCATGATATGTTTATGAATGGGATTAGAGATGATGTGATTATCCTCCATATTCAAGGACTAGTTTAATGATTAAGGAAGTCCCCTCCCTTCTTTCACCCCAGGTATTTAGCAGTTTACTGCCTAAATACAATAGACTCATGATCATTTGCATTTAGCCCATTGTAACACTCAGTTACCTACACAAGTTTTATCCCAACGTTTAATATTTACTGAATAATAAACTATAGTTATATATTTAGATAAGAAAAAAACCCACACAGAGCCTATTCTTTCCTTTTTTCACAGTGTACTCTCACAATTTTCTCATACGTTTCTTCATATTAAATGTTTATCTTTAAGTTCCTACAGAAACACTGATATTATTTGTGCAAGTACAAACTACATGGAGATGTCACTACTTCCATCCCTGTGAGCCTTTCTGTACAATCAGTGTTCCAAAAAGATGGAGCTGATTTGCTTTCAAAAAAAATCTTTAATTTATTCAAACGGGTTTATTATCCTCTCCTTTTTTGTCTCCTAATCTCGTGTTTCAATTCACATGCAATGCCCTACTTTCCTTCCATCACCCCTCCACCCTTGTTGTCCAGATTCAAAATTGGTGGAAAGAAAGTTAAATTGTTTAGGGTCAAAAATAAAAACATTTCCAAATGCCAAGCAAAGAGAAGGGTTATTGTACTTTGATGTTAATACCACGTCTTTTGTAGTTTTCCTGTTTGTTTGTTTTCATCTTCCCCTATTGTCAACAGTGCACCGGATTTTATAGGCAGTCTAACACAGAGCAGATGCTGATTAAAGGAAATGTGGTTTTCAGTGTGACATTTAAAAAAATATCACTTGCTCTAGTCTAAATGCTATATTCCTAATGAGTTTTATTTTATTAACTGTTGTGTGAAAATACAATGAGCTTATATTTAATTGAAACAGAAGTTTTTACAGCTAACTTGATGGACTGTGACTAGGCAGTTAAGATTGACCAAAATACTCCTGCTGTCTACCCTGAGGGCTGAAATATAAGGTGTGGGCACACATGGCTGTTCACTCCCATGCATCCGCGTGGCTGGACTAGAGCGACTGCTTCGTTTCCTGGCATGTGCTGACACTCTCCCTGGTACTGCTCCCTTGTTCTCCGAACCTTCTCCCCTTCCCTCCCTCCTGGCTTCATCAAAATCCTTTAATACTAGCTCCATAGGGCAGAGGCTGGCTATTTTTAGTTCAATGTAAATGAATCCTAATTCCAACCAGAGACACCACCTCAGCAGGCATTTATAGATACTGTTGTATGTACTGTGTGCCTGCAGATCACGTTATGCCTTTTACATCTACAGAAGACCCAAATTGCCCCAAATGCTGGTAGCCTAAAGAGCCGTTGCAAATGAAAGTCAAGGAGCGGGGAGAGAACTTACACGTGAGAGAAAACTTAATAGCAGTAAAAAAAGACGTTAATGCATGATGATTTTTATGATATTATGAAACATGTCTGTTTACTTTGGCTTAAAATCCAAATTAATTTTACCTGAGGTGCAGGTGGAAGATATGAGGGTATGTTTCACGATGCTTTAATTTCTGGAATAAGCTCCCATAATAGCACAATGTTGGGCAGACTGTTTGTTGTTACAAACTTCAAAGGAACTAGAGGAACAGGTCACTTCAGGCCCAATCCTGGAATGACTTAACTCAGTAGAACTGCTACTGAATTTAAGATGACCATGATCTGATTCTCCCACCTGCAAAGGAGTGGCACTGTCCCAACCTTTCTATAGAGAAACCTGATATGCTTTTCCCGCTATATCATTTAAATTGTACTGTGTACAGCAAGTAGTGACAAAGGGTTCTTTTCTTAGCACCATATCTTTAACAACATCTGCATTCATAAAGCAATGAGCAAACACAGATGAAGTGATCCAGAGGTTAAATTACTGAATTTCTGAGGTTAAATTACTGAATTTCTAAGTGTACCCATTGCTTTTGTTGGAAAACCAGGAAGCACAACCCCAACTTTACATATTATTTGCATCTCCAGTCAAGAGCATTTGCAATACTGCACACAGAATAATAAAAAGACATTCAAAAACCTTTTGACCTGTAAAATCCAAATCTCACTTCACCTGACTTTCAAATTATTTCTCTAGTTAAACCGTCTTGTTATTGCACAGTGGTAGTAACTCATACCTGATTTTCATCATTGCACACTGGATCAGGATGTCACAGACAGCTGACCTGGGGGGATGGAAGCTTTTTCGTGAAATAGTATGCAAGATACTTTCACAATGAGCATACAATAAATAACTGTTGGCTACAAATTAGTATTGGGCTATCATATTAGGTAATTGGTTTGAGAATTCACTGCTTGGTAGAGCTTATTAGTGGAAAGTAATTGTTGCTTGACTTAAAAAAAAAGAAGCCAAGAAATTAAGTTTTCATCTCCCTCTCACCCTGCCTTCCATAACACACCAACTCATTTTCAAAGGAAAACCTCAAGCAGCAGCAGGAAAATGATGTGAAACAAGCATTGGGGTAGAGAAAGCAATACAGAAGAAAGCTGAAGGGGCCATACATTACACAAAATACCCACAAGGGCTGGAAGGTTAAGTGGGCCAGATGGTAGAAGCTGACATAAAGATCTAACCACCAGGCCTGTTGTGGAGTGGAGGGACAAAAGGTGCTAGAATCAGGCTTATAGGCCTCCCTTGCATGCTTGTGTGAGGACATTTGTAATTTCCCATTGTGGTGGTCCTTTCTCTTTAAGGTAAAACCCAAGCAGGCAGCACACACACAACAGTGTGTGTGGTCTTTGGGAAGACCAGCCCAGCGCCTGACACTGGCATCCCTTGTCCAGAAAGCAGATGGCCTTGAAGACTCAGGTAAGCTGTCTTTTCACTGTCCCTCAGGATCCTCCCTCCCCACCCTATTTCCACAGAGTGCCAGCCTTCAAACCTCTCCAGCACAGTAACTCTAGGTGCCGCTGATCTTCCTCAAGGACCTTCCCTAGTGGGACTGCAGCCATAGTACTGCAGGGCAGACAGACAAACATTTGGAAGTGATGGCATGTAAACTCAGCAATGTCTGCATCACCCACACCTTAGGTTCTGTGAAAACAATGACAGTGCCATACTAAGGATTCACTGCTACGGACAACTCAACATCTGACTTGAGCGTGCCCAAGGTAGCCAGCACATGTAAAATCTTAACAGCTCTCTGAAACCTCCGTTCTGTAGCATTTTACAATGTGTCCTTCACACAGTGACTCTAAGTATATTGTCCTGCGAGGAGCAGGGAGTTGGACTCGATGATCCTTATGGGTCCCTTCCAACTCAAGATATTCTATGATTCTATTACACAAGAATCAATACAGATGGGTGAAACAACTCTGAAAGACTTTCAGGAGATTTAATGTGTTAAGCATGTTTCCAAGTTGTCTGCTTTCAGATTGCTTCAGTGTCACACAAATAAACATGCATTGTGACTGATCGATGAGGGAGAGGGGGAGGGCATGGCACAGATGCCCAGAGAATGAAATTTCCACTCACATTTTCATGTCACTGAAAGGAAAGATATACCTCACTCCTGACATGCTGCTCATTTTGAAGCTGGGCCAGCTCGGGGTTCACTGCTCTGTAGTCATTCCTAGAGCATGGTTGCATATTAGCATGTCCTATGCAGTCAAGCCTGGCTTAGACTTGCAGCCGTATATCAAAAGGAAAACAAATGAAGACTGGTTCTCATTAAATTATTATCCATGCATCAACATMCAACGAGCCATAGCAAGTTGTAATTCATATGGTTTTTACCACAGCTGGCAGTTTATGGTTATCACAGGGCTTGGTCTCAACTTGTTCCATCTTCCTACAGAAAGCAGATATAGCTTCTGTAAAGCATATTTGTTTGCCTGACACCTTCTCTTTCTCCAGGTCCAAAATATAATTACTACTAGCTGCTTCTCTATCCTTTGGGCTCCTTGGGATCTCATCTTCTCAACACTGTTGCCAGAATTCTCCTTCTAATTGAAACCCTGATAGGCATTTTAGCAGCTAATGTGTGTGATTACAACTGCTGTCAACTGTACAATGATAGGAAATCTGATTTTTCTTTGTCTGAGGTTTGCATTTTCTGAAGTTCCGTGACAGGAACGGTTGAGCACCACCAAAAAACAAAAATAGCACATTAACAAGATACTTCAATGTAATGGTCAGAGTTATTAATACTAAAATACAAAAAAAATATCAAATATCTAAGTAAAATTTTATAATCAAGGAGAAAACAGCAGTTTTGGGGACAAATCCTGCAGCCCAGTCCACGAAAAGGCTGATCTCATTTAGTTTAGATGTTTGCATACGGAGAACAAAAGCCGCTACCCACAGAAAGCTAGCAGAAGACATAGGAAGCAATATCCCAGGAGTCTCTCTAGATTTTTAGGATGTCCTAATGGCACAACATTTTCATAGCTTCTACCTGCAACAACAGAGGGACCAGGGTTTCTCTGACTGGGATTTCTTTTTGTCAGACATCTTCCATCTTGCTAGAGGGGAAGGTGCTACAGATAGGCACAGAAGACATCCAGGAAGCTGGTTTTGACAAAGAAAAGGTTAAGCAGTGTTCAGTTAGACAAATGCTGAAAAATCATGTTTCCTACAATCCAGGGGAATAAATCGTCCATATTCAAGCTATTATTACCTAGTAGGTAAGGAAGGATTTCTAAATGTATATCCCACACAAGGGCTATTTAAATATCAGATCCAGGTAAGATCCGGGTTGCGAATACAGTCTGCCCAGACTATGCCCGAGTCCCAGAGGTGTGATGACCCCTGCATTCCTCTTTCATATATCTCACCTCTCTCTAGACTTTCAGGGACCGAATATAGTACAAGGCCAAGCCACAGGGGTAGTGTGCACCTTGCTGCCCTGGGAGAACCTGGAGACAGCATGCTAACTAACAGGGAGGCTAGGGTAAAATATCTCAATAGACCTTGGTAAATATGAATTCAGCAGCTTTATCCAACATACTCACGAGCAGACCATTTGGAGCAAAAAATTATATTATCAGGGCTACAGAGCCAAGCAGAAATTATTAACTTCAAGACAAGTCCTCCAGCCTGGATATTTCCCTGCAAGGCGGCTGTCATTTCCTAGGCTCATCCTGATCCCATACACATGGCCATCTCCTTAGTTTATGTAAATAACTGTAGCTCTGTTGGTGTCAGCAAAGCTGTGTCAACTTAGAGCAGCTGAGGATAAGATTCAAGCTCTGTATGACATAAGTAGAGACAGACAGGAGGACATAAAAGAAAGAAATACTCTTAACCATGAAACAATAAAAATACTGCGAATCGTTACAGTTCATATCTAAGCTTGTAGCCAAATTAAATGGCATCGTACTGGATTTGCAATGTGAATTTGCACAGACAGAAAGCAGGCACCATCATTTCACTCCAGCTTTGTGCCCACAGTTTATAATACAGTAACATTGGGGAAAAGATGGAGCAAGACACTGATGGAACCTACGGTTTATATAATTAATATTTCTTCACAAATTGCTCCTTAGTTATTACAGCACACCTCTCTGCAGCCCCTGGTTCTAGTTGTACAAACACAGTACATTCTTTTAGACTGGGGAGATCACACATATACAATTCTTCCTTTGTGTGTGTGTCTGAGTCTCTAAAACTTCAGTTACTGCAGGCTAATTCCAACCAAATTTGCCAGAAAGAATAGAGACTTGAATGTATTACAGGACCACACGTAATGAATTCAAATAAATTTCATGGAAAGGGGAAAATTGATAGAGGAAAGAGACCAAATAAGTGCCTTGACTAAGGTAAAGACGGCAGCATTAGCAACTGCACTGTTAGATACTAGAGAGTCCACACAGGAGCTACCCACAGATTTCACAAGTTCATTGCTCATAGAACAATTTCCTACTTTTTGTCCTCTTATCTAGCATGGATATCTTTTCCTCACCTGCTTCACAGAAATTCGTAATATTTCAAAATTTTGGTAGCAGAGAGGAAAGAGGACTTCAAAGCCCAGCTCTTGTTCAGACTCATACTTTGCAGACAGACCTTATCTTTCTAACGCACCTTCCCCAGACTGGTAGGTGTGAACAATCTCAAACTTTTAATTGTTTAAAATCTAGATACAGCAGTCCAGACTGAGGATTTCTGCAGTAACAAAGCCAAATAGTTAAATAGCTCCTTAGCTTTTGCTATTGTGAAAATGGCAAAACTCAGCACCTGCTTAAACAAAAATAATTTTGATGTATTGTAGGACAATGGGACTGAATTTCAGCTGCACCTGAAACAAGACTGAGATGAAACACTTTCACACAAAGTTTTGGGAAAACAGTGGAAATTTTTGTGTTCATTTATGCTCTGTTTTATGTGTGTACAACACTCCACAATATGGGACCCTTGTGCTTGTGCACGGGTTGGGATTCTCTCATGTTACAGCCAATTGTTGTTTTCTTATTAAAGATTAATAACAGGGAAACGTTACGTGAAATTCAGTGGTTGGATACAGAGTAAAGATTTGGGGCATGTTTCCTTCAAATCCACAATAAAAGGAAAAAGCAAAACTATGCCACAGTAACAAAACCAAGTCCAAAACACTTCCCCAAGAACCGGACATCTTTCACAGTGTGACATAACAGACAGTAATATATCACAGTGATATAGACTTAAAATGAAATAAGAAGGCTGAGAAGTAGCATTTATATTTCAACAAGGTTCATTTCAACACCTTGAAGTTGAAGCACCAAAGAGTCTGTGACTGAAAGCAGGCTAAGAATATAGTTTGCTTTCCTCAGAATTGATCTTCTATTGTTTGCTTAGTCCAGCTTCTGCGTAACACCTTGTGTTAATTTCTTCCTCAGTCATGGATTATCACTATCAAGGTGATACAAAAGCTCTAACACAAGTGAGTTTATTGTTTTCAATATTTTCATTTAAGCACTTTAATCAATATCTGCCAAGACAATTAAAGGGCTCAAATAGGAATTTTTCCCTCGGAGTCGATCTCTTTTTTTTTTTTTTTATTTTGTATTTATTCCCCTATTTATTTTATTTTTAACACTAACAAAAAAGTTAACACCATTTCCCCAAATTCATCCACTATTCTGATTCTTGTTTTATAAAGGAAATGAAATTTGTCATGCTGCTGTACATCATTTGCGCTGCAGTACAATGTCCCATCTGTGTGTCAAGTACAAAACAAAAGCATTTTGTGAAAAATTGCTAAAGTAGTAATGATTTTTGTCCTCAACTCTTTGTTTTGCCTTTCAATAAAGAAGGCGACATGTGCCACAAATGATATATTATTGTTTAAGTACAACCCTAGTAACACAGTGCATAACCAAAACCATGTTTCACAGCAGAGAAACTATAGTTTACTGCCCCTATGGCTCTGATGAGAATATAATGTTCTACAGTTTATAAATGCTTTGAGGTCAACACATGATTTACTTCAGCTTGTTCATCCAATGAGCAGGAGGTCCAAAAATATATCAAGCTATTAGACAGCCCACTGGAAGCTTGGCAGAGGCTCCCAGTGATGGAAAGCATGCCATGGAAGCCTCTCTGTCAACTGAAGATGAGATAATTAGATCCAGGTAATACATTGGAGCCCCATCAGGGAACAGGACAGCAAACATGTCATCTTTACGGCTTTTTCTCATCCTCCCCAGCAACACTGGCCTGAGATAGTAAAAAGCGTGAAGGATTCATCAGTTCCCAGCAAAAGCACAGCAGCGGGATAATCAAGCTATCATCTCTCCATCATCCTCATTATCCAGAGACCTGGTGTTCTGTATAAACAGCAAAACAACATCAACAGTAGATTGAGGAGCCATACTAGTTAGCTCCAGCTTTTGTTTTATGTTCCAGCGTAACGTCACACAACACTGATGGGCTGGAATCTTGTAACATCCAAAGAAGCTTGAGAGCCCACATTTAAGTTACAAAATGTCTCAGGCAAAAGTGTCTTTCTACTAATTAGAGACCTGAGCTTCAACCCTACAACTAAATATTCCCAAGCTGCTGGTGGACCAGAACATGTCTGAATACTGGGGTAACACAGTGATTTTATACAGTATGTTCAGCTAAAACCCTGGCCTTTTCTCTCATACACAATGCTACGTGTACATTTTTGGAGGACCCACTAGCTGGAACTTGAAAGTGGAGCGTTGCTACAAGGGGAATCCCAGTGCCTTAGAGCAGCACTCACTTTGCACGAGAAAGGTAATTGAAAAATACCCATCCACATATTAGTGCAAAAAATGTGTTTCAGACTCAAATTAAAAACTTAGAAGAAGCTTATGCTTTCCTTAGACACACATGCACCCCTGAAAACTAGAAAAAAGAATTTAGAAAAATGCAGTCAGAAATCAAAATAACTTTGAATATGGTCAGTTTATTCTAAAAAGGTCATCTTTTCCATATTCCAGATTTTTATGTTTGTAGAAAAAGCAACAGGATAGTTTCAATCATGACTGATCCTATGTTAAAAATATACGGTCTTGTATGTGCACATTGATTATTGCTAACACCTAACTTTATTTATATAGTTATATAAATATATACACCATTATATACAGTAAAATTCCTTTTCCCAAAAACACATAGATGACTTATGTTCCATTTCCTTTCCTGGTAGTTGACATTTAGAAACATCTTTCTTCTCCCTTCCTCTTTCTTTCAGTCATACATTGCACGTAGGTAAAGAAAGGAGGTTCTAGGGGAAAAAAGGGAAAATGAGATTCTATTATCCCAGCTACAGGGGCCCTCTTGAAGCCTCACTGGTAACAGTGGCACAGCCCCTCACTGGAGAAACCGATGGACTAACTTCATGTGCTTTATCCACATAGGCACTAACTTCCTTTACTTTTCCTGAATATATGTTCTGTCAGCACACCAGGAGAGGAAAACAAGAGGTGGCTTTTGCATGTTGGGAACAGATTAACTGCATTTCACACTTCAGTCTTAAACAATCTTAAAAGATGAAGCCATGAAAATCCAGGATCATGATGATTAAGCATACAGCTTAATCATGTAGAAGTTGAAATGAAATTTCTAATGAAGCTGTTGAAATAGATATGATTGATATCCATCCCTCAGCAAATATTTACTGCCATGGACCACTCCCATCATTGCTTTTAGTTCTTTTCTGAGAAAATATGAACAAAACCTTAAGGAAAAGAAATTAAGAGCACTGCAAGCATGAAGTAAGTTCTAAAGAGAATCACAAAACTCAGAAGTCAGACAGCACTACCTCTAAAAAAGCAAGCTGAGTAAAACATCCTGAAAGTAGAATGCAGGAGAAAAATGTATTTTTTCCACTTGCCATCAAAGTAAAATTGATTTTTCTATTCTTCCCCTTTATAGGAATGACAGCGAATATCTTCATGGAGGTCCAGGAACCTAAGAGAGCAGTTGTGGCAACCATCTTTGATGTGACCAAAGGTGAGTAAATTTAAGCTACTGAAAACACTAAAAGAGGAAAAATTCATGTCTAGCAGAGAAAGTACTAAGATTAAAAATGAAAAAGCAGGGGTAGGCTAGATAAAATCAATATGACTTTTCCCAGGGTGTTCTTTTATAAACATTACTTTGGTTCTTCCTTGACCACAATATATACAGAAAATAAAATGGCATTTTTATGACTCATAATCCCAATCTTTACCACCATGAAGTTGTTCACAAAGACTCAGAAGCTGAATGGATTTAAGACTGGAACTACAATGGCAAATCACACTATTTTGCATCCCACAGTTAGGGAGGCACGCGGCATCGAGGATTCACTGTCTATAAAAAAGAAAAGCTAATGGCAAAGCCACAAATTACCGTTACAGTTATAGGATCCAAATTTAAATTCTGCAGTAGTAGTCATGAAGAAAGCTTTGCAATATAGCTCTCAGCTATATTGGACACTGGGCAAATTACAGAAATTGCACGTTTAAGAGTTTCCTAGGCATGGAAAAAATGTAGAAAGTATGTGGATGCTAAGAGTATGCGCAAAACTGCAGGTTGAACAAGGCAAGCCTTAAGATCTAAAATTGGGCTCCATTTACCTCTGGTAATAGGAAAAGAGTATAAAGACTATCTTTTTTCCCTTTTTTTTCTTCATTTGTTACTATAAAGTACAATGTTTATCTCAAGTAGCCTAGAATCAGGAAAAAGCGGTCATCCCTGCAGACAAAACAGATTTGCAGGCATAAGAAAGACGTAAGAAAAACCTCAGTTAGAACCACTCATGAGCAACAGCCATGCAGGAAAACAAGACTTAAACAGTAGAAGCTGACTGATGTTATGACTTAAATCAGAGAAGATAAAGATATCTAAGAATTTACTAGCAATGAAATCTGGAATACATGCCAACTTTTACACATGCAAAACAATGACATAATGAAGGAAAAAATGGAAGATAAACTGAAGCTGGAAGACTGTAACAAAGCAGACTCAAGACTTGAGGCACCTGCATAGTAAAAAAGGCACTGATTTAGGACAAGAGGAGGGAAATAACTCCAGAAGGCACAGGAACAAATAGAAAAATTAACAAAGGAAGTAAAAGGCTGTTAAAAACAGGCAGAGATTCAACATGTTAGTGAAGTGCATGGTGAGTGGATGTTAGGGGAAAAAAAAAAAAGTATGGTTGAAGGAAATCTGGATATCCAGAGACAGTACCACAGAGAAGCAGCAGAAACCTAGTCATGGTTATCATAACACACCATAAACCAAACCATCTGTAAATTTTTTTTTATGATTCCAAGTTGAAGAAAAAAGCCAAAAACTAATTTAATTCATTCAGCCCCCAGAATCTTCTTAATTTTTTCTATTAACTAATTACTTGGAATGCAGCCTGTTTGACTTCCATCTGAACACACAGTTTTTACAACAGTTTTATTGCCAGTATGACTGAAGAGACAGGCACAGCCCACCCTGTTGGACCATGGTCCTAGATGGGACTTGCTGTCTTCACCCTAGGCAAAAACTGGACTAATGAAAGACTGAGAATCTTTCTGAAGGCCGGGGAGGCTTTGAAATAAACTTCCCATTTACTTCAATGAGCAGGGCTACTACAGACCTAGCATTTTACCCATCAGAAGGAAGAGTGACAGGTCTTCAGCCCGCGGGAGCATTCTCTGCAAAACTTGTTTTCACTCTGGAGCGCTCTCACACAAGTTCAACAGTATTTAATTTGCTAACAACAGTTTAAGGTGATATAACTACACATGTATACAGAGCACTGTGTGCTTTATGTAGTACTAAATTTAATTTCTTTTAAAAAAAGCTATAGTGAACTTGCCTAGCAATTCTTTACATCATAACTTTATTTTAAACCTTTTTAAGAAACTTCTGATCCAGCTTCACACACACCCCAAAAAAAACCCCAAAACCACCCAAAAGGACAGCCAAACATAAAGAACCTTCACTGGGGTTTGTTGCTGAAGTTCATATTAGCACAGTGTTTTTTCTTAGCTGTACACCATCCTCTGTGAAACTATCTCTAAATGTGAAACTATAGCTAAATGTGAAAAACTGCCTCTGTCACAACTAGTCCAGGAAAAAAAATGGTAAAAATATCAGAGATCATATCCTGTAAGTGGCAGGGATTGTGTTGTTGGTATTCTTTTGCAAAGAACAGTATGGGAAAAAAAGACTTTAGATGAAAAATGAGCACTTAGAAATTAGAATGCTGTCAGGTAAGATATCTGTGAATCAGGCTGCAAAAAATTAAGTGGATGAGTTGTACTGTCAGTCACCAGTGATGTACAATATTAGTAGAGGAATCTATACAAATGTTATCTATTGCATGCAGAACTGATAGTGTCATGACTGATAAAGATCATTAATCTGCTAAACAGCAGGAAAGATTCCCTCAAAATAACAGATTTAATTTTTTAAAGAATAATGATGCTAGAAGAAATCAAAGAAATTAGTGGATCGTGTTTATCCTATTCAATAATATCCTTTTAATGATGACAACTGAATCTTACAGTGTATCTATATATAAATTTCATACAAGCTACATTCAAGCATTTAGTAGATCAATTTAATTAAACCATAATTTCTCAAAATCATAGAATAAATTTTATTCTGTACCATTACCACGGATTAATATATATGCATTTTTTGAGGTGAAGTATACAGACTGTAGAGTAGATCTTCCTGTAAACGTAGAGACAATTCAGGCTAAAATATTAATTTATTACCTTTGTCTTTGTTGGTGCAATAAAGTGTAATAATAAGTGTACTTTTACACTGACACCTAGCAATGAGAGGGTCAAGTCAGCTCAATAAAGCTGGCAGACTAGCACAAGTGTCTGTGCTTGTGTTATAAATATTACATAGCAGACATGTCATGAGTGAGAATGTGAAGGAATATTCCAGAAAAGGAATGCAAATTTACCATGAAGGAAAACATCAGAAAATTAAAACAGCCGTACGAGTTCAAATACCCATGAGTGTAAAAAGTAGAACCTAAATCAGGGAGGTGTCAACACTTTATATTTCGATGTGGTTCAGAAGAGTACAGCCAGGAAACATGTAACGTGCATATATGAAGTGCCTTAAAACATATGTTTTTATCAAAACCTGTAAGGATTATTACAAGACAGTTATTATATTTGTGAACCACTTTTTAAGCACTCACATAAAATGCAGATTAGACACTTGATTAGTTTGCCACAATTCTTTGAACTCTCTCCAAAACCCAAAGAACATCTTGTAGGTGGCATACACCTTATGAAAGGAGATGATAAATAATATGGCAAGATAGAAAGTATTACAAAGGTAAAACTAAACCTTTGGATCGAGTCTTTTTTTTTGTTTGTTTGCTAAGCTACACGCCATTGGATCAGAGTTCTTACACCTCTGAATCATCTGGTACTAGCCATTAGTGAAGATAGGCTACCGAGTCGATGGTCTTAAGGTCTGACCTACTCATGAGATTGTCTTGTTTGTATATGCCAGACCACCTCCAAAACCAGATCTCTTCTTCTAATCTTCAGCCTAAAAAGATATTGTCACTCCTTTTCCCTAGCAGAAACTGGTTTTTGGCTGAACTAGCAGAGACTTATGTGACTGTTGTCTGTCTTTGTCATAGAACTTCATTGAAAATGCATGTTGCCCAAAGACATTTGTCAATACTCTCTAATGAATGTAATATTTAAGCTCTACATTCAAAGTACTTTGCATATGCTACATTTCCCAATACAATTGCAATTTGGCATGAGGCAAAAGAGAAGGTAAGCCATTTGCTTATGATTGGACAGTTAAAGTCTGGACCAGAGACAATGCACAAGTTCCCCCTTTTGAGCGATGTGGGGCATTTGCTCACATTTGATACTTTGTGTTGTGACCAAGTGTTACAGTGCATTCCAGATGCAGTCTGCTGCTGACTACAAATATGTGACAGTGACTCATTACAAACTTTGCAGACATCTACAGCAAAAAGAAACATATGTATGGGTGCTTTCACACCAAGAAGATCAGGCACCCTTTCAGCAACGCTCGGTAGTTAAGTGCTGGGCCCAGCCACCCACTGCACTTCTGCTGCAGTGGCAAATTCACTTTGCAGATGCAGGATCATGCCAGCATGCAAAGGAAGGAAGCCATTGCCTCTTCATCAGCTCTCACACTGTGGTCACCTCCCAATCCATCAAACAGATGTGAACAGAAATGTGCCAAAAATGGTAGCACAGTATTGCTGTAAGTCTGCTAATTCCCTATGCTCTGTTTAATTATGTGAACTGCTCAGGATACTAATCAACACATCACATCATGATGATGCAGTTATAAATGTAATTATGAAAGCAACATGAATAATTTCATTAACTACTATATTTCAAGCTGTCTAGTTCTCTCCACTCCCTTTGTTGGCAACATACTGTGGGTCTGCTCAGCACTTCTGGGAATTAGGCCACGTACATATGACATGTTTGTACTTAAAAGCACAATCCTGTAGACCTGAATCAAGAAAAAAGTAACTTTGATGTCTGTGGAGTTTTGCCAGAATTAGGACTGCAGTATTCAGGCCACTGTGTGCCGAGGATTCTGAAAAGAAATGCTTCCTTACAGAAAATAATATTTGATTTTGAAATTGCGATTCCATTACCCAAATGGCAGGAAGCAAGTCTGCCAGTGGCCCTATAAGCACAGTGTCGACAACTGCCCATTCTTTCTGCTTCTCACTATTTGTAATCCAGCAGTACTTGGCAGGCTACAACAGGGAGAATAGCCACGTCAGCTGTGTGCTTTGCAAATAAAGGAAAGAGAGAGTCCCAGTCTCAGACAACACATAATCTAGGATTATGGAAGGAAAAGAGAGAAGGTGAGGAGTTAAGAGGACAAAGTGCTCCTCCACTGCAAAAAAAAAAATGTGCCAGAGATGGTTTCAATGGTGCCAGTGGATCAGCTTTTAATAAATGCCTCCCTGCTGCCTCCTGTCCTGGTTCCCTAATCAGCTTTGCCCTCCCCCTTCTTCCCACCTGTCTGCCCTCTCCTCTTCTCAGGCTGAGACCAAGAAGTTTCCACAACCCTTTGCAAGGAGAACTGAGCTGGGTGCCCACCCTCAAAGCCAGCTGCTGTCCTTACAACAAGCTAAGCCTTTGTCACCTCAATTCCAGTTTTAGAGCAGATGGCACAAGTGAAGACAAGCAGAAGTCCACCAGAGCAAGAGGCCTTAAATTACAGTTATGACTTAGTAACTAACCACAGATTGATTATTGACATTATGCCAGGTGATGTACACAGTCCTCAGGCTGTCATCTGTGCATGTTAAACAGCACGCTGAACACCCAGGCCATGTCTATGCTGCAAAGAGAAGAGCAGGTTTAAAAGTGACTCTAAGCACCACAAGCTTTGTGGCCTGTCCCATTTCTCATCCTCGCTGCTTTAAAGCTCAGCTTAAATCTAGACCCCAGCATGCTCCTACATGTCAAGAACGCAGATGGTAGATGTGTCCAGACCGTGGTTAGCCATGTAAATGCAGCCAACATCTTACATGACAGCAATGAAGGACATTTGGCACCTGACTGATTCAGGTCCTGAGGAGCCCACCTGTGGAATTGACTGGGTGGTTTCAAATCCTGCAGAGACTACAGTTAAACAATAAAATCTCAAAATGTTCCCACCCAAATACTGCTTCTATTTACAACTGGTGGAGTTTCGCTGAGCTGAAAGTTAGGGTGCAGTTTCTTTATTAGTTTCATATATCATACTTTAATGTGCGCACGCTATAGGAACTATAAATTAAGAAGTTAAAATAAATATATTATTCAGATGAACAAAGAAAATCCATGAGAAAAAAAAAGGAATGGTTGGCAGATTGTGTTTGACTCAGGCTATCGCTATGAGTTGTATAAAGATATTAACACAAATTTTATTCAGAGATTCCACATGGGAAGTACAAAGAAGTTGGCTTTTTAAATAATAAGAATTATACTAAGCTCATGAACATTTTAAAATCCCTCCTTATATTTATATCCAATATAATGAGAATTTTCTGAGTTAGAATGACCTTAAAACAGGAAGTCTGTATTACACATATAGCTGGGGGATAAGATTCAGATGAATCCTAAAGAAGCATGAACTTACAACTAAATTAAAACAAACACATCATTAAAAGTATGAAAACAGCCTATTTCATTGAAATACCACTTTTCTTGAAGGCAGCTTCAGTTTGGAGGACACAGACAGTGATATTATCTTCCTGCACTTTGCTAAGCTGAAGCAAATAAAAAAAACGAGAAAACAGCTATAACTGTATTTTCTAATGAAATATATGATTTCAGAATCATGTAGGGAATTCAGACTATATGAATGTGACTCTCACTTCTTACAGCTACACTTATGTGTTGGTTAGCTTTTCCATTACAAATCTTATTCTTATTTTTATGATTTCTAACTAGATGTCCTGGTTTCAGCTGGTATAGAGTTAATTTTCTTTCTAGTAGCGGGTATAGTGCCGTGTTTTGGATTTGGTATGAGAAGAATGTTGATAACACACTGATGTTTTAGTTGCTGCTAAGTGGTGCTTACTCTAGTCAAGGACTTTTCAGCTTCCCATGCTCTGCCGGGTGTGTGGGGAGCTGGGGGGGAGCATAGCCAGGACAGCTAACCCAACTGACCAACAGGGTATTCCATACCATATGATGTCATGCTCAGTATATAAATTAGGAGGCGTGGTCTGGGAGGCAGCGATTGCTGCTGGGGAACTGGCTGGGCATCGGTCAGCAGGTGGTGAGCAATTGCATCGTGCATCACTTGCTTTGTATATTCTATTATTATTATTATTATTACCACTACTACTACTATTTTACTTTATTTCAATTATTAAACTCACGTGGGTTTTTATCTCAACCCATGAGTTTTCTCACTTTTAACCTCCCGATTCTCTCCCCCATCCCACCAGAGGCGGGGGAGTGAGCGAGCGGCTGTGTGGTGTTTAGTTGCTAGCTAGGGTTAAACCACAACACCAGGCATAAAATTTCACAGTATGACAAAGGCTGTCAATATAAGGTCTCATCTTGGAAGTACACTACTAGTTTTTTTTCTCTGTTTTTAAATTTTAAAATGCTTTTAAAGAAAGTTAGGCCATGATTAAGTGGAAGGGAGGCAACAATTAGAAGTCTATCAGTCCCAAGTGCTTTCTGCTTTTGTGTAACGAATAAAGAATTTATGGGTCTGATTCTCAGCTTTATGTTAGTGAAACTGCAATGATTTCAGTGGAGTTATTTTGAGTTACAGCCACAGTGAAAGGAGAATCAGGACGTATTGCACTAAATAAACTTAATACACAATATACAGTCCCACTGGATTCAGTTTTAAAGAAAAATAACACAAAAGAAAAAAAAGAAAAGAAAAAAAGAAAAAAAAAACCAGCAAAGTGAACAGCCACGAGAGTTCTGCAATAACATTTAGCAAACAAATATTACTCTGAAATTCTGCATTTCCTTGACATTCAGGAAGAACTCTACTGAACAACTTAGAGTGTACATAGAAGAAGGGCATGTGATATCTTAGAATCACAAAGGCAGCAGAGAAGTCAAACTTTGTAAAATATGGCAGATTGTATACAGAAAGAAAGAAAGAACATAGAAATGTCTCATGCTTAAACAGTAGAAGTAAGCAGATTCTGTTAAAGCTTATATGATTCCACTTAACGCTTCTGAAGTTTTGTGCTCAACAAAAACAGGTTTCATAGGACTCCTTTTCCTTAGCAGGAGTAATAACAGTAACATTAAACTGCTTTTAAATCGCAGCAGTCTTAATGTTAACACTCTTCAGTTACACCAAGCACCGGTATTGCATGGATCTCAGAAGAATGCATGTTATTACGCAGGCTTGTTAGGCTTATTATTTTCTATTGCTTTGGCTCAGTGGCACTAGTGCTCTTCAAGGCAAGAAGTCCTGTGTAGGAGTCTTAACACAAGCAAAGATTTACTCACTCCAGGTGAGTTGCACCCTTGTGCAACTCCTTTGTTTTCAGAGGAACAGCTCTAGATTTACACCACACCTGCTGAGAGCGTGTGTGACCTGCTGAACTCAACTGAGGGAAGGATCTCCACCTTGGGACTTCAGTTCTCCAAATTCATCGCCAACAGTGGGATGCCAAAAACCTGACCAAATAAGTGAGGTGCTCAACACATGGTACATGTGATCCCCCTCTCTTCCACAAGCCACGTACTCTCCAGCCCTGAATGATGGCAGACTGTAAAGGGAAATGCAGGAATACTGTACCTTGAAGCTTCAGAGAATAAAGCTACTGTTACCCTCAGCCATGCCAGAGGTTTTGTTTGCATGCATCAGAAGAGAGTGTGCAGAAACAGAGCATGGCAAGGCTCACCAGTCCATCTGTACATTTCTTTGGGTATGGCTGGTCATCCACACATACCTGAACTCGGGACGAAATCCACAGATGAATGAGATGGGATATAGCACCAGCCTCTGCATTTATGAAGAAACCGTAGCGCTTCAATATATCAAGCTGCATCCCTGTAAAGTCAGCTTCTTTGCTGAGGCAAATTTAATTTAACCATAAGCAGTAGAGAGACAAAGACTTTGCTTTTCTAGTAAGTTCTATCATAACGTGAAGGGAAAAGTGAAATTGCAGAAAAGTTCATGTGTGGCATTTCTGTTTTATATTAGTCTGTTGGGTTTTTTTATATGACAAACATGAGAACATCAACTTATTTCACTCACTTTCGGTCTGATCAATCTCATGCACCATTTTTGAATGTTAAATTAAAAAAGATGGTTTTAATTGAACTTTACAAACTATCAGGGACCGTGTTATGTTTCGAAAACCATAGTCCTCCTCTTAATTTCACTCTCGTATTTGTGACAGCTGGGGAAAGAGCTCAAGTAATTTCAACAGGACATCATTTTCTGTGGGAGAAATACAGAACCAGTGATGTGTACAGAGCAGCCTCATTTTTTATCTGACTACAAAGACCAGGATATAAGGATTCTCAAAGTGCATTATTTTAAATTTGGAAAAATCACACTGACAATGCAGACCATTTCAGTCATAACTAAAAATTACGTATTAGCACAGCTGTAATAAATCAGTGACATTTTAAACCAAACAAATTTGTATTTAACATATATCTAAAAATAAAGCCCTCCATTAAGAACTGGAAATTTCACTGCTCAAAAGATGTCGAGCTCACAGAATTTGCTTTTAAGGGGAAGGTATCAGCCAGTGACATGTCATTCCATTGAGGGGTCTTCCCTGAAAAGTTTGATCCAATCAGATCATTTCCCTGAAACCTTCAGAAATAGAATATCTGAATTCAAGCAGCGTCAGCTCATTCCCAACATTTGTAACCAGCAACGAAGCATTTGAATAAATCAGTTTTATGGAATTAACATCAAAATTGCAACGTCAAAAATTTGGCCAGCTGAACATAATGCCCCTGTTACATGAGCCCTTTTTCTTCTCCAAGCTGTGGCCCCTTTCTTGCTTACATTAAGAGAGCAGACGGTCAGCATAACTATGTAGAATGTTTTGTTGTTAAACGCAGAAAATATTGAGCACTAAAAATAATATATACATTGTTTAGATTCTCCAGAGTATCTCTCCAAGTTTCATTGCAGCTTTTGAAACTCTAGTCCACAGTGTGGAAATAGTGCAGTTTAATATGCTTTTATAGAAGCTCCTTGTCACCTTCTGCTGAACAAATACCATAAAACAACATTCTTGAACATTTCCCTAGTGTCAAAATAAATTAAAAAAAATTTAAATTTGCTTCAAAGGCAGCACAACCCTTTAAATAACTTTCCCACCAATATTTTGATATGCATCATACTTCCCTCACAAGAATACTTACAAAAGTGAGAGACTTTGACATATATATGCAAATATGTTCACACAAAAATTTGCCCAAGGGATGACTGTCCTAAAATCTCTTTGCAAAAGTCTCTTAGCCAACCTGGGGTAGGAATAATCCCCTGTGAGGGAGGTGATCTATCACAAACTGCAAACAAATAAGTAGATGAAGACACACTCAAAACAGTTTGCAAAACAATCACAGGCTTTAATATATGTTTTCATGCAGGTTTTCTGACCAATTTCAAACTAAGATTAATTTCGAATGTCTCCTCCCCCCACCAAAAAAACTGGGGTGAATTCACCAGATGTATTATTTACCACATCTGTCACCTTGCTGTCAACTCCTAACACTTTTTTTTCCCCACTGCTAACAAAAAGTTCAAAAGGGGAAGATCATCTGATTTTTCTTGACAATCCCTTTTCCATTTCCCAATCTGCAAGCATATATATTTGACATATTTAGCTCTGGCTGGTTTGTTTCAGGTTTGATACTTTTCAGAAGCTTACTGTATGTGTGTTACCATATATGTCTCAATATGTATTTTTAAAAAAAAAAAAGGAAAGAAAGGGGGAAAAATCATTCTGTTTCAAATAATGAGCATGTGCACCTTTTTGCCTCAGGCCTTCATACACAATTTAGCCAGAAAGCCAGGGCAGATCATGATTTAGCATTTGACATCTCTTGCCTTCAGGCCAGGGGAGACTAATACAGATTTCTGACTCTGAGCACACCATGGAAAAAAAAAAGAGAGAGAGAGAGGCCTTTTATTGACTAAATGATAAAGAGGTTTGTAATGATAAATAACAGTCATTTTATTGTGGAATTCCCCAGAAAAGATGCATTCTGCAGTGTCTGAAGAAGCCTAAAAGCCGAAGCTGGTTCCCTGTGGATCCAAACCTGTTAAGCTCCAATCTTTCTGGGCAGAAATAGAGGTCGCAAATTGCATAGGACCTGCACTATTAAAACTGTATAAGCACGATACATAATCACTGCTGCATCCAGGACAGTTAGCACTAAGAGGATTAGCTGAAGGCTGCTTCTGGGTTTCTCTCCCTCAGCCTGCATCTAAAACAAGCCTGGTGCACACCCAGCCTGCTTGAGAATTTTCTGCCAGCTTTGATCGATAGTTTAATTGTAAACTTTGGGAGCAATAATGGATAATTCGGCTTGAACCGTCCATTATAAGCGCTGTTGCTGAGGATGGAGCCTTCAAAATTAAACAAGAGTTGTGTAATATTATTACATTTGTACCACTCACCTACAGTTAAATTCCATTTACAAATACTGTCTTGACAATGTATGGAGTTCAATAAACATAGGCCCAGGTGGGTTGAGTGGGGAAAGGAAAGAGGAAAGAAGCTGAAGCCAATTATTTGCCATCTATTCCAGAAAGATTTTTATTTTAACCCCACATATTAAAACACGTAGAAATGGAAACAGGGAGACCAGAGATAGAGACAGATTCAAGCATAGATCTAAGTTGTGGTTACTGTTGTGACTGCAGCACCATGATGGAAACATACCTAAATGGCCGTGGAGGGATCGTGGTATAGCAGTACCGGCAGAAAAATATCCCAGGGAAGTGGTGAACATGCATTGCTCAGACCATGTAGTCTATGTTGGCGTAATCAAATTTTTATTAGTACCTAAACCAGTTGGTTGAGCTAGACTGGAGATATTTGTGCTATCATATGGGTCATTTTCCAAAACACAAGACGACACAGCAGCCTTCTGTGGCGAGAAATCACCCTGTCTTGGAAGAGGAGTAGACAAAAGAGTCAGGAATTTAGCTATCAAGTTTTCTGGCAAACACACTCTACAGTATTACATACATACAGACACTTCCATCCAATTCTAAACTGAGTAGTGAGGAAGTGAAGCCTGTAAGAACACGGATTTTGAAATAAAAGAACCAGTTGTGCAGGCACAAACCGAGTTCTGTTCACAGGACCAAGATCCAAGCATCTTCCTAGTTTTATTACATACATCTAAATAAATCAGTTGCATGGACAGAATTTGTTTAAAAATGAGAACACAAGGTTAGAAAAGTAGTTCTTGCTACCAGCTTTACAATGAATTTAGGATCTCAAGTCAAGTTTACTCCATATCTTAGAACACCATTAACCATTGCATAACGAACTTGAATTCAAATAAATTCCCTAATCCTAACAACACATGTGAGTTAGGAAAGAATGACAAGGTCACAAAGAGCCTTCCCACTCCTTACAAAGACTATTGACTTCCATCAAAAGTCTCCATGAAGTTCATCTTAGTTTTCAGAGCTGAAGTCTTGTGTTTTGTGCTAATGACTAAGATTCAAGGCCAGAAATATTTTGGTCTGGTTGTTTTCTTTGTTTTTGAGAAAGTGACATCCATATTTAACTGTGTACTATATACAAAAGTCAGCTAAAGCTCTTCCTACATGCTTTCTCATGCCTGGCTAGTATGCAGCTAAATGCATAGCATTCTTACTGCCTTTCTTATCACCCAGCTAGGACACCAGACAGAAAGCTGTCCAGCATGAAAAAAGAAGCAAAAAAGCAAAGGAGTTTTTGTTTGTTTGCAAACCCAAATCTCCACTTGAAAAATTAAGCAAGGAGAAAACAAACTAGCAATTCAACAGGTGTAATTTGCAGGCCAGGAAGTTACTGAACTTGGCAGATGAAGCCAAGTAGCATTAATCTTGGCAGCAGAACAGCACTTGCACTGTGCGTAAGCCATTCCTATAGAATGGCTCTAACTTTCACGGCTCAGAAGCATTCAATGAAATCTTCATCTCATTCCACTCCTTTTACGGCAAAGATATATTTGTTCCATCTGTAATAAGTTCTCTGTAAAATCATGCAGATGTTGGTGTCATAAAGTAACTGCAGGCTTTTAGCCTTTCACTGTGGTTTTCCCTTTTGGGGAATGAGGCAAATAAAGGTTTTCTTTGCTGATCATGGGTTTATAATGCTACCATATTGCTGCCAGCTCCAACAGAGGGCTCTGCAAAGCCTGAGTTACACCAGCAAAGATTCCCATAGACTGTAGCAAAACAGAGACCAGAGTTTGCAAATGCAAACTGCATTACAAGGAATCTGGGCATTACCTATGGCTCTAATAGCGTATGCTCAGAGAGAATCAAACTGGCATCCACCATACCAGTAATACAGGACTCTCAGATCACCCTGTCAGCGATTTTGGATGGACCAAAAGCAAACTCTCTATGTAAGCAGTCCATAACTTGCTTTCTGTGTTCACATTCAAATCTCAAGTACAAGCATACACTTCCCCAAATGAGGATTACAGGCTAGGAAAGGGGAAAGATCAGAATCTCACAGTCTGTTGGATACCCCATGTTTTGTAGGCTATCCTTCTATATTCAGTACGATGGTATATGGAATTAGGTACTAACTAGCATAAATAAGGTTACCAGTGTTACACTCTGATTCTAAGGTAATTATTCACCTTAGAAATGAAACAGCTCTGCATTGAGGAGTATAGACCTGAGCCTTTACGGTCTCCCTCTTCATGGGGAAAAAAGAAGGGGCAGCATCATACCCCTCCAAGTTCTTGCTAAAGACCTCCTGCAAGACGATGGACAATTTTCCTACATCTCCCCATACCTCAGTGTCCTTGCCAGCACAGTACAGATAGCAATTTTGTAAGTTTAGCTGAAAGGCTGTGTAAATAAAAGACATTAAAAATTGCAGTATGATGTGCAGTTTGATTTGAAATAATGAAAATGGCCCATGTAAAATGCCATGCCTATAATAAGTTCCTACCTTCTACCACTTTCCTGCTGCAATTTCCACAGCTGGTTTAACCTTCATATTTCCAGCTCAATCTATTTTACACTAAGCCCCCAAATACACAGATAGGTACATACTGCAAATTGCACCAAGCTAATAATACATGGGTTTTATAGCTGAGGATTCAGGCAAGACTTTGATTTATTTAAGAGTGCTATTTGGTTTTTTCCCTTTAAATTGATCAGACAGATTTTTTTTCTTTGCCAAATCTTTAACCTGATCAGGCAGGTATTAGAAGAATTTGACAGAGTCAGTTATCAACTACAAGCACAAGCCAGCTTATGAGCAATTCTGCTTGGCAAAGGATGCTTCAGGGTTAAAAATGTGAACGGACTGAAGTTGGCAACATACAGCCATTTTGCAGGATAATTGAGGCTAAAAGAGAAATACAAGTAAAATCAACAGAGTCCAACATGTTTTCCAGCTTTTGTGGGTTCTTCACATAAAAAGAAATGAAGGCAGAACTCTGTGTGTGGAACTAAGGTGGAAGTTATGCTTGGCCTAGTTACCGTGGTGACTGACACAGTTCAATCTATTAAATTGTGTCCTGTGGTCACAAGCCATCAACCTGCGCTCAGCAAACAAGGATAAGTAGTTGGCATCCCTCAGAATAGAGACAATGTTATCCCATTTAGTGATTTAATAAATGCTGGAGATTTCCTCCTCCCTTTCCTGAGAAACAGATTAAGGACAATGTGTAATGTTTGAAGGGAAAAAAGTAAGCTATGTACATAAGCTAAGTCCTTTTGGTCATGTAAGTAACAGTATAGTTTGGCCTTTAGGAATCATTGGCTTTGCTTAAAATGGGTAGACCAAAAATCACATAAGCCAACTGAAACATCACAATTCACTTTAATGTCTCTCCCTCCCTCTTCCGCTTCCTGGGGGCAGCCACCACTCTCAGGATTGCACCCTCCCCCCTTTTTCTTTTTTCTCTGGTGTACCAAATTCTTGAAATTTATTTCTATCAGAAAGCTCAACTAAGCTGTAACAAAAATACATACAGAACCAAACTACTGAAGATACGCACACCTAATTATTCAGTGCATATAGGCTCATTCTGTCTAGGGACAGTGCTATTATTGCCCAAAGCTCTGGGTTAGTTGATCCAGGATGAGCTCTGATCCTTCAGACCTTTTGTCTCTCTCTTGCACTTGACATGCAGTGAATGTCCACAGCCCTCTCTCACTCAGAGCTGGATATTGGAAGGGTTATGAAAACATTTCAGAGGGACAAGGGTTCCGGTCTTTCTCAGCAGGCTCACGTGAAATGAACTGAACTAGCATTTGCAACTGTGGAGTTTCTTGTTCCCAATTCTCCTTGGCTTTCAACAGCATTTTTACTCAAGACTAATTTCATCTTGGTATATCTGATAAGAGATTTAAAAAATACACATTTTTGGTGGAGATATAGTATTCATGTGGGCATCCAGCCATCCCTTTCAGAAAGAAAAAAGTACTTTTCTGCAAGCTCTTTAGTTTTCTGTTCATAGAATAACTTCTTGGCAGATGCTGGTTAATTGATATGCACATTTCCAAGGTCACTTTTTACAGTGAAATAAATATTTCTCTCTGTTCCCTTTCTAAATCCCTGTGTTTCCCTCATGCTAATATCTATGACAACGGGACTGTGTGTTTGAAGCATGGGGTCACACTCAAATTTTTGCAAGCATACACCTTTCCTTGAAAAAGGTTTTTGCTAGCTACCCAGCAGTGCACTCTGATAGCACATATGACAGTGTGAAGAAAGAGTCACAGAAATCTGGCTCAAAGAACAAACTCCAGTTTGGAAAGAGCCTCATTTGTTGGTACAAGGTTTATAACCACAAGAAAACCATCACTAAGAAATACTGGTCTTCTGATTCACTGTTTAGTAGGATCCTGTTCCGTAGCCCCCAGCTCTGGCTGAGCTCCACTGCCATTATAAACCATGCTAAAACTCCTCTTGATTTTAACAGGATGAGTTATGCCAGTTACACCGCTTGCTTTTAAACCCCCTCCCAGAGTGTCCTTATATCCAGAGCAGAGATACACAATCAACTCAGTTTATTTAGTTACTTGCTGTCCTTCAAGGTTTTGCAGCTTACTGTGGCCTGTGATTTGCTAGAAGAGGCTTGTGTTCAGCTCCAGTGTCTCCATCACCTCTGAGCGGCTCCTACTTCCAATCACTTGGTGGTGCTGCAGGAGAAGAAGAAGGGGCCCCTCCTGGTCTGGCCATGGGGAGCTCATTGTTCCCTCTTTTCTGGAAATGACTAATGAAAAGGATAGTCTGGAAATGTGTTTTAGCCAGTCAGGGAGACAACTGACCAAACACTTTACTCACATCCCAGTGCTCCATTCCAGCTACATCGTTTTTAGCACCTGTCGGAAAACAAGAGGATAACTCCTTCAAGGCCATGAAGTGCTGGGATCCATGCCCAGCACAAGCAAACCAGCCACCTTTTAAAGTGAAATGGGCCCTATCTTTGGGACTAAAACATGTCATTTACTGCCATCTATACTGGCAGGTAATAGATACTATATAGGTAATAGGTATAGATACTATAGCAGGTAGGCACATCAACCTGGTCGTGCGGTGATACACGTTAAACAAGAGGCAATCCATGCCACGACAATCTTAAAGTTGCAAGACAAGAGAAAGTGGGCAGTAGAAGAAACAAACATTGATATACAAGAGATTTATATGTAACATCAACTGCAAGAAGGGAGGTCACTACCACAGTTCTGCCAGGCTTTTCTCAGGAATTCAGAAAAGGCTCTTTAGCAGAGACAACAATGAAACTTATGTTAAAAGTAAGCACGGTTCTGAGTCAGTGCCTCACCAAATCTTCACCAGCACCTGTCAATCACTTTAAAGAAAAGTCCTATGGAAATTCAGAGGAAGAGAGTACTTATGTACATTTTGTAAAATTTTGAAGAGATGAAAAGGCAGTTCCATACCCTGCAGTGAAATTATATAGAACTCCTCAAAAACGTACAGATAGGCTATCTTCTATTATATTGCATGTGTTGGTAAATTGATTTCTATTAAAACATGGTTGCTTAATCTCTAAGACATTAGTTGCAATTCAAATCTTGGCTAATCACAGTGGAAGAAAAATCCTCACAGCAGCTTCTTCTTCTTGACATCTTCTACCTCTCTGATTAGCTCAAAATAGCGAAGTCACTACTCTTAGGAAAGCTAAGCAGACTGCTCTGCTAACAGCCTCCGTGCATGTGGGAGTCAGGATTCCAGTTTGAATGCTGAAACCTGCAATATGCTCACATTTGCACTAAGGCAAATTTTCTTTGCATGATGCTTTTATGAAGATCAGCAACTGAAGGAAACAAACGTTGCTCTAAGCTTTGGCAATGGCTAGTCTAAGATCCTTCAGCAACGAACCACTCACAAAAAACAGACAATAATTCCCTCGTGTTGACATCCACTTCCAGTCCTTGCTGTAGCAGCAATTCACCTTCACAGCATTAAACACATTTCCATCTGCGGGCTGCCAAAAACCAGCATTTACTTTCGAGTAGAAATGAACTGACTTTAGAGCACAATAGAACCGTTTTTTCCCTTTCTGTGTGGGTGTTTCTTTACTTGAAAGAAAGCTACTGTATAAAAGACAAGGAAAGCATCTTTGATGTGTATGTGCCATTTTAGAATAAAGGCTCCCTCTCACATACTCAGAATTTTACCAAGAAGTAGCAATTACAGGATTATCTGTTACTTCAAACATGAATTCTTTGGATGCTGTTCTTGCCTTGCTTTGTTACATTAATAATTATGTTTTAAGCAGTCTGGGTTTTTTTCGTATTTATAAACTGTAGTTCAGTATTAAATGTGCAATCACAGAATTGCTCACCAAAAGGGAAGTTTGCTTTCTGTCCTGTTACAACAAGTTTCAGCAGGCAGCTAATTAACATAAAAAAAATATTTCTTCAGTCCCTTTTCAGGAAGAAAGAGGGTAGACAAGTGATGAATCTCTGAATGAGGTTTTGGTTTTGGCTTTCTTAAAAGACCTGATGAAGTAAGCGCATTTATTGCTCCATAAAAATTTGCATTTGGAATTTGGAAAAGCTGTTTCCAAGGCATTCAGAAAATCATGCGAGCACTCAGTAATTCTTATCAGGCAAACCACCAGACTTTAATTAGCATTCATGCCTTGATCAAGAAGATAGGTATTTTTGTCCAAACAGCTGACTGCAGCCTAACCATAACTCTGAATCAAGGCATCGACAGGCTTTTAGAAAAGCCGGTGGTGCAGGCACTGCTGGGGGATGGGGCTGTGGCAGGCGATGATCTGCACTAAGGGACAGCACAGGCAGTCTCTGCAAGGCCACAGCCAAACATTACAGTAAAAAGGGCTCAACAGTTGCCTTCTGAGGTGCCCTATATATACATTGGCATAATAACGTGCACTGAGGCCAGGACTTTAGAAAAAAGTTTCAGCACTGGCATTTAACACGGAAGAAATTTGGTCACTCCTGTGACTCCTTGGGAAGACCCAGGAGAGGAGACACATAAATACAAATATCTATAAATCAGACTGGAGTCCAAAGGCTGCAAAGGTACTTTAAAGTCACCTCAGATTTCTTTTATGCACCTTGGTCTGTAAGTTGGACRTTACATCTTTCAAAGAATTTTACTGTTATAATAAACTCACACACAGAGGTTCAGCTGAAAAAAAATATGGGGGGTGGAGCAGGAGGAAATTGAACATGTCAAACAGTAGTTGTTTTTTTTTCTGACAGAGCTATTTCAGAAATGCTAGGAGTTTCACTGTCTCAAATGTAAAAAATATTTTGCTTCAACATTTTCTAAAGAAAATTGTTCTTCCCAGAAGGACAGCTTTAATTTAAAAATAGACCTAAAATTAAAAAAAAAAAAAATTAATTTGAGAAGATTAATATATTTTGCTGGAG